>JAMKCH010063952.1:0-10713 GCA_023653785.1 Ophioderma brevispina
AATCTGGTGGGCACAGTCAACATTGATGCGATGCCAATTTTTTCAAGGTCATTTCTGGGTCATCTGGGGTCATACGAGGTCAAATCACTGCAAATCGTTGTATGGTCATGAAACTTGGAGGGTGTGGTCAATATTCAGTGCTGAAAATTTTGAAGGTCATTTCAATCAAGGTCAATTTTTGATAATTTTATATATTTTAAAGGAAAATGTTAAATTAAAGCTGTGTTTTTAATTTCAATGTTAAAAGTAAACGCGATAGTCTTTCATACAGGCCAGAACTTGACTAACCACCGATCATCTTTCAATTGGTGTGAAAGACTAAACATGGCTTGTGGCAAAACGCAAACCATGCAAACCATCTGGTACGTCATATTTAGGATATTTCATTATATATGTGCCGATAGATTCGTACCAATAAATCCCTTTAACACTGTGTGTAATGGTGCTTCAAACCTACCCTTTATGCAAAAAGATACAATGATATGTTTGCATCATGGATAGACGAGATAGATTTGGAGGTTTTTAGTGCTCAGGTTTGGAAATAAATCAAATACTGAGCTTACTTTTTTTTACTAAGCGATGTTGTGTCCAGTACCACTGGACATCTGCAGGCAACTGACTTGAGATGGTGATGATGGAAAACAGTCAGGCAACTCATGACTCGCCTCTAGGCAAGTCACATGACAATCGGCTAGGGATGTTCTTAATGGCACAATCCCAGGTGTGGGATAAATTAAAACTTAGGCTTCCCTTCTTGTTGGTTGCTCCACACGTTCCCAAATAGCTTCTTTGAAGCCTCTCCTATGCCACTGCTCCTCGTGATCCAGAATTAAGGCATCCTTGATTCCAATAGAATGTCCAGTTCCTTGCATGTAAGTAAACTGCTGAATTCTGGGCCTCGTTGGTACTTGGGCGGCGATGTTGACTTATCCGTGATTTAAGAGCCTGCTTAGTTTGCTGACATAGGCAGCTGAGGAATCCGAAACACTGCACTTCAGTCCGTAAACTAAGTTGGATTGTTTCTCCCTGGGTGGTTTATCCTTGCCACGTAATAAGTTAGTTGGTTTTAATGACATGGTGACTCCGTAACTTTTAAGATGTTTCTTTTACACACGTTCCGAAAGTCCAGCGATATAAGGTATGGTTACCTGCATCATAAACTGGCTGCTCCCGGAATTGGGTTTTGAGTTGGTTGGCTTTTTCTTGTTGGCTTCAGAGAAAGCCCAGTTCGGGGAACCACAGTTCTTAAGTGATCCTTTAATGTGGTCTTTCTCCTCTGGAATCTGGTCGCTTTCTGTGATGATAGTGTCCGCTCTGTATTGGAGTGTTCTAATAACACCGAGCTTATGAATTAAGGGGTTTGACGTGTGATCTGTTACGCGCAAGCTTTTTTGAGCTTTGAGCATTCAATTTAGCACCCGCTGTCAGCGGCAAAGAAAGACTTTGCATTTTGAGGTGCGAAAGTTCCACGCGCAAATACCGTGGATCTCTGTGCGTTCTGTTTGCGTTTATTCTCGCGAAGAATTAAAACAAAAACAAATCGCATCAGTCGCGAATCCTCTACGCACGCGTTCACTGCTTTGCTGCGTACCAAATGTGCCGCGAACTTTTCTTGCGGCTCAACGAGGCGCCCAAACTGTTAAAAAGACTAACATTTGAGTTGTTTTAGGCATTTAATGGAACAAAGTAAGTCCAGTGGACCCCATTTTTTATTTCAAATTTTTGAAGAAACGACATCGGGACTTAAACAATTTCGAAATTACAAAATTTTATTGAAAAGTTTTTATTGTAGGAGATCCAAACGTCAATTTTTGACTTTTCCATAGACTTGCATGGCTTAAAAAGTGACGACATACATTTTTGGTTTCAGCTTAGCTAAAAAACAAAGTTGGTGACTCCCATTTTTTATTTCAGATTCTTAATCAGCACCGTTGCAAATATCCATTACTAATTAATTACCGGTGGTCTGTCCTGTAGTCTATCTGTCTGTGGTATGGACCGTGTCTCTTTTCTCGGAGGGACCGAGGGTCGCACGTCCTGAAACTTGGTGGGTGGTGCCCATTGACCGAACGAGACCGAGTTTGTATGGTTAGGGATCAAGGTCATCGGGGTCATTCGAGGTCAAAAGGGTCAAATGGACTGCGCCTATTTGATCGGAGACCGAGGGTCGCACGTTTTCATGAAACGTGGTGGGTGGATGACCCTTGAAAGAACGAAGACAGAGTTTGATTGGGTAGTGGATCAGAGGTCATCGGGGGTCAGTTGAGTCAATGAGGTCAAATGGGGTAACGTTGGTGTATGGACACGAAACTTAGAGGGTGGGGTCGATTTCTGATTGACCGAAAATTTTGAAGGTCATGACAAGGTCATTAGGGGTCATTCAAGGTCACAATGAGGTTAAACGGTTTGTTTCTGGAGACTGGAGGTTGCACGTTCCTGAACTGGTCGGTGGGTGCCCCTTGACCGACGAAACCGAGTTGTATTGGTTAGTGGATCAAAGGTCATCACGGGTCATTCACGGTCACATGGGGTACACGTTTGGTACATGGACATGGAACTTGGAGGTGTGGGGTTGTATTTCTGATGGCCGGAAAATTTTTGAAGTCACGGACAAGGGCATTAGGGGGTCATTTCAAGTTCAACGGAGGTTAAACTTTGTTTCTCGGAGACCGAGGTTGCACGTTCCTGAATCTTGGTGGGTGGTGCCCCTTGACCGAACAAAGACCGAGGTTGGTATTTGTTGTGGATCAAAGGTCATCACGGTCATGCAAGTTCAAATGAAGGTCAAATGTGGTAAACTTTGTGGTATGGACATGGAACTTGGAGGGTGGGGTTCGATTTTTGAGGTACAAAATTGTGAAGGTCCATGACAAGGTCATTAGGGATCATTCAAGGTCAAAGGAGGTCAAAAGGGGTAAACTTTGGGGGGTGGATCCAGACGAAACTTGGTGTGGCGGGGTCGATTGTTGATGCCGAATATTTGGAAGGTCACGACAAGGTCCACAGAGGTCATTCAGGTCAGTGACGGTAAACGTTAGTGTATGGACCTGAAACTTGGATGGTGGGTCATTGTTGATGCCGAAAATGTTAAAATTCCCACATGTCATTAGAGTCATACAGTCAAAGGCACCGCCAAACCTGAGTGTCATTCATTCCAGGTGATCGCGCAGCCCCCGTGAATTCGCGAAACCCGGGGACCGCCTAGTATATATGAATTCTGGAAAAGTTTATCGAGTAGTTTTCATTAGCACGTCACCCCCTTAAGGAGTGAGGGATGTCAAACTTAAAATATTTGGCCGGACTGGTGTAGGCTCAGGTTTATGAACTTGGGTAATCCATAAAAAAGCCTGAACAGTTGGTTTCCCGGTTGGTTTCAGAGGGAGGATCTTCAGTCTTCTTGAGATCAACACCAATGACCTAATTTGCTGGTAAGATCAGTCACTTTTCTCCGATAACCATATTGTTGGTTTATGCCAACACACTTGGTGTGTTTTTGTTGCATTGTACTTGCTATCGTAGTCATTTTATTCAACACCACATCAACACTTGGCGATGTTTTTGGTCATTTTGATAAGTCTGACAACTTTTCTCTCTCTCTCTCTTCGTTGGCAAGGTTAGAACGTTAGTGTTGCATAGGGTTTGACTGGATCGTATTCCTTAGTGTCTTAGCGTCTGAAGGATTGAGTTTTGCTTGTGATATAGTCGATTTTGTAACAGTGACAAATTCAGCAACCGGTACTTTATCCGGTACAACCGCAAAGTCCGACCTTTGGCAATAACACTTGTGTCGTGATCCGATAACTGTTGATAAACCAAAGATTTTTTACCCATTTCTTTGTGTCCGTGTCCCCCTCATAACCCGTATTTCTCCAATCCAAATCTAAATCAGCCCGCGATGTTTTCAATTTCCAAAATTTGTCACGATGGCGACTTCACTCTCTCATGTTGTGATAACTGCGCATGACCGGTGAATTCGCTGACTTGATTGAAAGTATCCCTTGGCAATGAAGTAGCGTATTTGTAGCAAGCTTGTTCATGTTTTTGCTTCAACCATTGACGTTAAAGTTTACTTGGCTACTCTCTCATTTAGGAGTTCCATTCGTCGTTCCGTGTACCGGGGTGTCTCAAAAAAAAAAGGAAACCCTCAAAGTGCCATCTATTTCATGACAGAAAGAGTAACCATACAAATTAATACACTTCTAAAAGTGCATTTCATTAGGTTTTCGACACTCCGAAAAAAATCTTTCCAAAAGGCACATAGTGACTGAGTTATGGTCGATTGAAAAGTTGTACCACTTTTTCATTTTTATCCACGGACTGTTACTGTCTGAGCTGCCTTTAGACAATACACCTTCTCCACGCACATTCTTTCGTTTATGGTTTTCTTTTGTTTTTGCGACAAAGATCAGTTCTGATATTGAAAAGTTTAGTTTCCATGAGAAAAGCATGCTGTATTAAACCTTCGCTTGACAAAATCCATGTTTCTCTACCATGAAAAAAAACTAATGGGCGAAAACAACACATGCACACACAAGAGTGGTGAGGACATTTTTATAGAAAAATTGTCTTGAAGTTATTTAGGATCCCTGGAATGGTGTGAATTTATAACGTTCAGTTTACGTTCAAAGCCGACTAAACTACAGACGGCTTTTAGCTTTGAAAACGAAATCAAAATGATATTATTTTCCTAACAGATATTCATCATCACCTTTATAACTGTTTTGAAGGGAATCAATGGCAATAATAATGTTTTTATATTTAAATTGTAATATTGAACACATTTCTAACTCGGCAATATACTAAATCTCAAACCATTATATTGGTGTACATAAATGAAACTAATAGATTCATGTTATTGTAAAGTCATGGAAACCAATACAGCAACGATAAACACTACAAATACTAAATGTTGGAACTGAAGTTTTCCAAGTTTCTGAAAACACCCAAATACACATTGGTACAGGTAATATTTCCTAGATTTGTGATATTTGTTTTGTAAATTAATTTTTATACCAAAAACTTGAGGTTTTAGGGTTAAAATAGTAAAAAAAAAATTAATGAAATAAAAAAAAATATGGTTGGGACCAAGGTACACGGTTGGTCGGACGAGGACAAACAATTTTTTTTTGCTTAATGGGAATGTCTGTACTTTTGATACCAATGGGAAGAAGAAACTCTAAGCTATCTTGTGATACCAAATGTATAGAATTCTGATGTTCAATAAGGAAAAAAGGAAAATAAGGTGAAAATAACAATGTTTCCACCAAAAGTAATGCACTTTTAAAAATTTCTTGAAATGCACCCTTTGTCCACACATTTCCAAGTATTTAATAGCTATATCTTATGCCTGAAACACGTCCTATTTAACCTATTCTTCAATTATTAGTACGGTAATATTGCTATTTCCAAAATATGAATTACAGTGGTTTCCAGGCTGATGGGACATACAGTTATAAATACTTCAAATACAATATTTCCATACTCCTCCAGGAAAAAACATACATACGCAAATGAAGTTTGATTAATATACATATTAAATGAGGCTTTAGCTTTGGCAATGTCCACACTTATTTGGCAGTGAAACCCAAATCCTGAGTGACGGCACTTAGTAGAGTGGAAGTCAATGAATCTTACAGTTTATCCACGGACTGTTACTGTCTGAGCTGCCTTTAGACAATACACCTTCTCCAAGCACATTCTTTCGTTTATGGTTTCTTTTGTTTTTGCGACAAAGATCAGTTCTGATATTGAAAAGTTTAGTTTCCATGAGAAAAGCATGCTGTATTAAACCTTCGCTTGACAAAATCCATGTTTCTCTACCATGAAAAAAACTAATGGGCGAAAACAACACATGCACACACAAGAGTGGTGAGGACATTTTTATAGAAAAATTGTCTTGAAGTTATTTAGGATCCCTGGAATGGTGTGAATTTATAACGTTCAGTTTACGTTCAAAGCCGACTAAACTACAGACGGCTTTTAGCTTTGAAAACGAAATCAAAATGATATTATTTTCCTAACAGATATTCATCATCACCTTTATAACTGTTTTGAAGGGAATCAATGGCAATAATAATGTTTTTATATTTAAATTGTAATATTGAACACATTTCTAACTCGGCAATATACTAAATCTCAAACCATTATATTGGTGTACATAAATGAAACTAATAGATTCATGTTATTGTAAAGTCATGGAAACCAATACAGCAACGATAAACACTACAAATACTAAATGTTGGAACTGAAGTTTTCCAAGTTTCTGAAAACACCCAAATACACATTGGTACAGGTAATATTTCCTAGATTTGTGATATTTGTTTTGTAAATTAATTTTTATACCAAAAACTTGAGGTTTTAGGGTTAAAATAGTAAAAAAAAAATTAATGAAATAAAAAAAAATATGGTTGGGACCAAGGTACACGGTTGGTCGGACGAGGACAAACAATTTTTTTTTTGCTTAATGGGAATGTCTGTACTTTTGATACCAATGGGAAGAAGAAACTCTAAGCTATCTTGTGATACCAAATGTATAGAATTCTGATGTTCAATAAGGAAAAAAGGAAAATAAGGTGAAAATAACAATGTTTCCACCAAAAGTAATGCACTTTTAAAAATTTCTTGAAATGCACCCTTTGTCCACACATTTCCAAGTATTTAATAGCTATATCTTATGCCTGAAACACGTCCTATTTAACCTATTCTTCAATTATTAGTACGGTAATATTGCTATTTCCAAAATATGAATTACAGTGGTTTCCAGGCTGATGGGACATACAGTTATAAATACTTCAAATACAATATTTCCATACTCCTCCAGGAAAAAACATACATACGCAAATGAAGTTTGATTAATATACATATTAAATGAGGCTTTAGCTTTGGCAATGTCCACACTTATTTGGCAGTGAAACCCAAATCCTGAGTGACGGCACTTAGTAGAGTGGAAGTCAATGAATCTTACAGTTTACACTGATCTATATTGGGATATCATGACCCCATATAGCCCCAGAGCACAAGGGGGCTCTCTCCTGACAACCCAGCTAGCAAGGGATGACGTTGTTTCATGCAAACATGCATGTAGTGTAAACACAACACAGTCTCGCGTAACGCTTAACCGATATTGGCTGATTGAAAACTGTTTTCTTTTTTTGAAGAAAGCACTAAGTGCGACAGGGATTAATGAATGTAGCATTAAATTTTAAAGGGAATGGGTTTTATGTGAAAAGAGAGTTCACTTATTTAGCTGAAGGTAAGTGTATTATTGAAATAGTGACGTCATGTACACTTTATAATGGCCAGAGTAAACTGGATCAAATTTGACATGTGGTATTAAACATTTCATCTCTTTATTTTTGTTAATTCATTTCATAGTCATCTGTAGAAAAATATAATTCAATTTATCACTGCTGCAATATCTTGCACTAAATTCACAAGTTACACATGACTCACAAGTTTGAAAACCAATTTGACACATTTGACCATCGTTGAGTCCACTGGATTTTGTAAGGCATCGGAGTGTGTTTGCAAGCTATTCATATAGGCACGACTAATACGGTGACAAATTGACTCATAAGAGAATCACTTGTGTCATCAATGTATACGCATTGCTGAGCATATACGTATGTATGAGCAAGGTAGGCTTGTGTGTGTAATGATGAGGGCTTGTACATGTGCTGCATTAGGATATTACCTTTGGCTGGGTGTTTATTTTCCCCGCTTTGTGTCACCTGCCTTAAGGCAGGAAGACACAGGGATCATTTTGTCCACTGTTGTTGTAGTCTGTTGATGTTGTTGTCTGTCGTAGTTATCTGTTGTGAAAAAGAGTTAAATTTACTTGTAATATTTACATACTTCGATGGATTTAAATGAAACTTAAGTCATACGTGCAACATGGGATCCCTCATTTATTGATGAGGTCAAAGGTAACATACCAAGGTCAAAGGTCATGTGAGGTCATGTTGTAAGATAGTCTGAAAATGTAAAATTGACCTCAAGTTCATTCGGAATAATATTGCCCACAAACTCGCATATGTTTGAGGTCAAAGGTCACATATCAAGGTCAAAGGTCACATGACGCCTATCAGTCGCAAACCGCGAGGGCAGGCGACACAAGCGGAAAATTTATTTTTAATGACAGCTAGTTATCATGGATTACTACATCACTTTACTTGTTATTGAATGAATGCAGAGTGAAATCCAGCTTATGTAATGGAAATGTCTGGATGGATTAAAAGCACTAGCAGTGATTGCTCAACCAGAAAAATCATCAAAAATCAGCTTTTTGCATGTTTATAACAAGTTTAGGTGTCCTAACATTCCTCACAAGTTCTAGGAACAAAATCAATGTAATAAGGACAAAATCGGATATTTAGTCATTGGCGTCCATAAGGACACTTACTACAACACGTAATCTAGCTCGGACTGGATAATGGAAAACTCTAACCTAGCAGTGAATGGGGACCTGACTGTATTTCGAGTTGGGAAGGCAAAGCCAGTGAAGGGAGAGGATTAAGCACTGACTGTCATATGCCGTGTCCATGAATTGGTGGCCCTCTAACAACCATCGTTCATAAGGCCTTTGAGCTATGGGACTACCTAGTTTATTTTTACCTTACCTTTACCTTACCTATAGGGCTTGCAAAATCATATTTTTAGCTCTCATATCTTGGGGTAAGGTCATTCAATCGAGATGAACACTTTACATAATATAAATCGGGTCATCCCCCTTTCAGTTTGAAATGTCAACAGCTTGTCCAAAATACTGAAACCCACATTCAACATGACTTGGAAATGTGTACAAATTAGCCAGCCCGGTGTTTGATGAAAGGTTGCACTGCAGCAACAAGTTAGACTGCTATACAGCTTGTAGAGCTTTCTCAGCTTCACAGCCATCAAGGTGTTAAGAACCTGGGCATTCCCATGAAATATTCAACAGTGGATCTGTTCTATTTTGATAGTGAGCCCTGTTTTGAAATAATGTTTCACCTCAATAAATATTTTTATTGCATAATTCATGGTTAAGTATGACCTTATAATTAATGATGACAAAAGAGGAATATATTGCCAGAGTTTGTTTGGAGTTGTGAGTTGATGTGATAGTTTTAATAAGTGCCTGTATTTCTTTGTTAAAATTGAACTCTAACAACATTTTAAAAAAATCCAGTACTTAGACACACACACACAACATACACCAGAGTGCACATCAAATTTTGAGGGAAAAAGATAATGCCAAACAACATCCCAGACAGCTTGAACTATATAAAAATAAATAAATCCTTAAATTGCTGTGTAAAACAAAAGAAATCTGAGGGGAAAGAAGTTTGGAAGATGTAAAAAGTATTTAAGGACAAAATAGAAATTATCTGAAAATTACAATATTATAAAGTCAACAGCGCATTGACACCCACACCAGCTTTGACCCGATTATTAGTGTTTTTTTCTATTGAGCATCCATCATTTCCGTGAGATATTCCTGGAAATAGTACGGGATAGTGATAGAGGGTATTTCTACTGGATAGCAGCATTCGGGAAAATAGCTGACTTCGTTTCACCAGGTACTGGTAGGTCTTTCCTTTACGTTGTTTATTCACGATATTTCGTCCAAAATCTGATGTCCAGTTAAGCAAACTGCTTAGTTACTTCTATGATACTAATAAAGCTTTTTTGTATCCTCATGCCGAGCATTATGCAAAACCAATGAGGCACGGCATATTTTGATGGCACTTTCAATCGTTTCGGTGCTCCATGCATCAACCGTGTGTTGTTGATCTAGAATTGTAAGCCTCCGCCGTTGTATTCAGTGACCCAGCCAATTGTTGGTTTCTCAACTGCATGTGCAATGATGCTGGGGCGGGGTCTTTTTCTTTTGACGTGATCCGGTATGTTTTCTCAGGTAAAAATCCTTCAAAACAAGGATGGTGCAAGAGAGAATTTCTCCGGTAAAAAGTAGCAAATATCAGAGAAGGTCATTTTCTGAACCAGTTTAATTAACCAATCAATCATTGAATTGATGGTTATTGCGATCGAGAGCGGCTTGTTTTAATGTCGGCTCTTATTTCTTCTACTAGTCGGGCGTTTTATAGCTGCCTAGTGTCCGACACATGGGGAATCTCGTGTTGGGCTTGGTTTTTTAAATGTCAGTGACGGAGTCAGTTTGGGTAACTTTTGATCTTTTTTGTCCAAGTTTTTGGACATCATTTGATGCCGCGCTTGTCTTCTTTCTTACTGATGCCTATTGGTTTATTGTGCACCTATTAACCGGTTCTGGTGGGGTTCTTCGGGCGAAAATGAAATGTGGATCATGTTACCATATCTACCAAGGGCTTACCAGGGACTGAGGTCAAACACAAATGCGAGTTCATTTGACGTGATAGATTTAGTGTAAAACAAATTTCCCTGTATGAAGGTCGTCCGGCTATAATAGCGATGACACAAAGCAGTTGTTTTACTTGAGATCAATTGGTTATGTTAATAACTCGGGGTATTTTGCAACCAGTCTCAAAGAATATTCAGCTAAGTACGTAAGAGCCCCACTTTGCCTACTTTAGAAGTGCAAAAATATCAAATCCGTACCTTAGCAAATTTTGGTATCGTGGTATCGTCCTTTGTTGAAGGCAGGCCTTTTTTTCCATTTTGGCATTTAGTTATACTGACTATCAAATGTTTACGGTATAGGATGGATGAAAAGTTGGGGTTTGTTGGTTTCGACGG
>JAMKCH010063955.1:0-10972 GCA_023653785.1 Ophioderma brevispina
AGCGAACTGATTACACCACACCTATGGACGCTCCATTTCAAAACCAGGAGTCCTAGACATGAAAATTTTAATTAGTGTCCTCGGACTCTCAGACTTAAACCCCCCAGTGCCGACGGCACAAAACAACTGAGTAGCATCCACAGTCCGAATGGACCCGCCCATTTTAAATAACAGGATCCTAGGACATAAAAGTTCTTAAATAGTGGCCGTCGGACCTCTCAGACTAAACTTTGTCCGGACGGACAAACAACTTATTCACACATCATTGGACGCTCCATTTTAAAACCGAGTCCTAGGACCATGAAACGTAGAACTTGTGTCCGTCGGACTCTCAGACTTAAATCTTAGTGTCCGATGGCAAACAACTTATCAAACACGTCCTGTGAGTACGCTTCATTTTAAAACCAGGAGTCCCAGGACAAGAATATAGATTACTCAGGCATTCCGTTCGGACTCTCAGAGTTAAGACTTAACGTCCGACGGACCAAACCAAATTAATCACACACAGCCCCATTATGGGACGTTCTAATTTAAACCCAGGAGTCCTAGGACAATGATGACATAAACTTAGTATCCGTCGGCCCCTCCATTTAAACCTTAGTGTCCGACGGACTCTGAACACTTAAACTTTAAGCCCGGCCGGACAAAACGCTTATAACCAACATCCTCATGGGACGACTTCAATTTTAAAACCAGGGGTCCTAGGACAATTAAACACAGACTAGATCCGTCAGACTCTCGGATTTTAACCTTAGCGTCCGACGGACACTAAATCGACCGGACGCTCTAAATAGACCCGGTGTCATATTTTAGATCGTCCGGTCGTTTTAGTGCCGTCAGACTAATTTGTCTATTTTCAATTGTCCTAGGCTCCTGGTTTTAAATGGAGCGTCCCATAGGACTGTTGTTATAAGTCGTTTTTTTGTACCGCCGACCTACGGTTTAAGTGTCGATTCCGTCGGACTCTAAGGTTTAAATCTGAGAGTCCGACTGTACAATATATGTCTTTCATTGTCCTAACTCCTGGTTTTATTGGAACTCCCTAGACTGTGTGTTTAATTTTGGTGTTTTATCCGTCGGTACGGTAATTTGAGAGTCCGACGGATGCCGCCTAATGATATTTCATTCTTCCTTGGACTCATGGTTTTAAATGGAGCGTCCCATAGGACTGTGGGTAATAAGTTGTTTTTGTCCGTCGGCACTAATGTTTAAGCTAGAGTCCCGACGGATCCAGTTCTACGATTTCATTGGTCCTGGACGCCTAGTTTTAAAATGGGGCGGTCCCCAGAGGACCTGTGTTGATAAGTTGTTTTTTGTCGTTTCTACACCATGGTTTTGAGTCGAGAGTCCGGGCGGGATGCCGAGTAACTATATTTCATTGCCTGGGACTCACGGTTTTTAAAATGAGCGTCCCCCTAGGACTGTGTGTGATCAGTTGTTTGTTTTTTTCTGTCCCGCCGCACACTAAGGTTTAAGTCTGAGAGTCCTTCGAACACTAAGTTCTACGTTTCATTGTCCTAGGGCTCCCATAGGACTCTGGGTGTATAAGTTTCTTTTGTCCTCCGGAACCTAGGTTTGTCCTGAGAGTCCGGCGGACACTAAGGTTTAAATCTGAAGTCCGACGGAGACCAATCTTCTAATAGTATTCATTTTCCGAGGACTACCTTGTTATTAAAATGGTCGTCCTATAGGACTTTGTCTTTGTCGGACACCAGGTTTGAGTGTGAGGTCCGTTGGACACCAAGATTCAAATCTAATGTCCGTGCGGACACCAAGGTTGAATATGGAAGTCTGACGAATACCAGTTAAATATTTTTGGTCTAACGTGAGTCATGTGAGTAAAAAAAACCACCATTCAATAAAAATAATTCAATAGTTAAGAATTGTTTTCTGTCAATGTTTGCGTAGGTTATAAAGAGGATAACAGCTTTCAGCAACGTGTATTTGGTGTATTTGCGCAGCAAAGAGAACTCGTTTTCCATGAGGTGACTTAAAAATCATGTTTGGCCGATTTGAGCCAAACAAAGATGCTTGCGCTTACTAGAGTAACATGGTCTTCACGTGATTTGAGTACAACTTTTAACACCACTTGTGTTACACATAGACGGTGGAGAGTAATTGAGGATTATAAAACTCAACTATCCCAGAGATTACAAATAAATACTAAAGTAAACAATGTTCATTTCCCAAATAGAATTCAAGCTAGGCTGGTGTAAGGCCATCAGTTTACTTTGATTCCAGCAAGATTTCCATGTTTTTAACCTACAACGAAAATTGGGAGCTGAAGTGAAACCATAGAAGTTTTGTATTCCGCTTGAAAACCCTCAGGTGCGTTGAATTTTAATTTTTTAATTCCATTTTTTACAGCAACTTCAGCTTTAGTTCTTCTGCAATTTATTGTGGCTGAGTCTACTGTATTTGCGCAAAATATTTCCTTGAGATATAAAACACAAATCTCTGACAGTTTCATATGTTCCTAGAACGAGAGCATTGATATGGAGTGAATTTTCCATACACTGACTCTTTTATGATTGAACAATGGTAATTTGATTTTTTTGAAGATATTTTAACTTATATTATAGTACCAATAGACCATTAATTTCACACTGATATGTTTTTGTCGAGAAGGGAAAAAAATCGATACCACCTGAAATTGCATGTGTGAATTGTTCTTTGCTATAATGTGTTCTGGTAATACTTCGGCGTCAGTCGTCTCCGCTTGTATTAGCTAAACATCGGCCAAACTGAATTTTAGGTCTCTCCGCAAATTTGTCATAGTTTTCTGAACCCCCAAAGTCCCCGAAAGAACACACCAAAGAAAATATTCTGATAGCCTTTTTTATCCGTTGGTACGACCCACCACCAAAGCCAAACATTGAAGTCAAAAATAACGTTTAACCTTTGAGAAAAAATCTTTTCCTGAATGTAGGTTTTTATGACTCACACCTGTATTTTATAATTTTGCAAATATTTTACATTGCGCTACACAATTTAATTGTTCATGTGATTTGACTACATTGGTCTATAAGTCATCATCACCATCTTTCGGCTGCAGAGCAGCGACTACAAGCTTCTTCAATTGCTGCGGTCCTATGCTAAGGTTGTACTGGGGGTTGGTCTGGTTGGTCATGTGTATATAGAAGAGAGAGAGTCAGTCGATAAATCAACAAGCTTTTTGTTCCGTTTTATTTACTTACCATTGAAATGGCCGACTTAAAAAAATGGAATTACCCATTGATAAACTAGAAGTTATGATATTCTGGATTTTATACCATTTGCCTAAAATACCACCATCCTTGTATGACATCGGTCAAGTTGCAGCAAGATTTCACCGTCGTTGAAGACAACGCCTTTGGACGGAGTGAATCATACCAAGTGTATTTGGGTCTTTTATTTGAATAAACATTACCTGGAAATGTCACATCGACTGTGTTTCCAAAACTTTCTCGAGAAACATTGGTATCACGAAAGAATTGAAACACATTTTCCAGATCTTATTTTGCATCGTCTTATTTTACCGTACCTCAATCAATAATAATAGTAATAATAATAGTAACAACAACAACAATGATAATAATAACAATAATAATAATAATAATAATAATAATAATAATAATAATAATAATCATCACATCCTCCTAACAGTGGAATAAGGGGAAATATTAATCATTCATTAGTTTATAATGAGCTCTTTTTGTTATTTAAATTAATTAATATTCATATCATTTGTTATTCACCTCATTTGCATAAATTCGCACAGAGAAAGACGATTTCTTATGTTTCGTATTGTTTTTCAAGCAGCTACATTTACTTTGTTTTTCAAGCAGTAATATTTAAGAGAATTACAAAAATAAATTAATTTTGGGGTAAAAGTGACCATTTACAGATTTGTTTTTAATTTAAAAAATAGTATTATTATTAGAATTGATACATTTAGAATTAAAAAACAAAATTGCAATAATTAATTAATTTAATAATTGATTAATTAACAATTAATGCTTCTGGACCTTTATTGGCCTATATCTTTTTTTGCCATTTTTCGAAGGTTGCAAACTTCCCCCCCCACTTATCTCAAAAACGGTTTGACCTATTAACTTCAAATTTGGCACAAAACTAATTTAGTGTACATACTATGATCCTATGAGAGGATTTTGTATAAAACCCTTTAGTTTTTGAGTTGCATTGATTTTTGTATGTTACCAGCAGCAAAAAATGGCGAGAGAAGTTTGAACGGTTGCCATGGCAACACGGAATATAATTTTGGTAAACGCTCTCATATGATCACAGATCATGGCCATAGTAATTGTTTAAGAAACAAACTATGTTCAAATAACTTTATATTTTTGAGATAAATGGGGGGGGGGGCAAAATTGTCCTTTTGAATTTCTGATTTTCTTGGTGCCGTGACCTTTGACCTCTGCTAATTAGCATACCGGAGGTCGATATGATCCGAGACAAATATATTTGAAAAAGGCTCATCATACCGAACATTTTGGTATATCACTTGCTTGTATCAAAGCAACTATGTGCTGAATCTTATTGCATATCATAATATATATACCATGAATGCCATCGATCCCCCCGTAAGGGAAACAAAGATATTTCCCCTTAATCCACTAGTAGTCTAATATATAATAATAATAATAATAATAATAATAATAATTATATAATAATAATGCAGATAACTCTAGCGCTTTACATAGAAAATAGAAGCATTATATCATTATCATTATGTAGGCCTATGTGTTAATTATGTTAATTTAATAATTGTTTAGAACTGTTTAAATTACCTAAAAGTGTCAGGAGGGTGAGGCTCGGGAATCTCCTAGATTGTGGTAATACAAATATACATCGAGAGAATTGAATCAAGTATGGACATTGATTGCGTCAAAGGTTTAGGCAGATGAGGAGCACTTCAGCAGTGTGTTGCCCCTATAATCATGCTGGTTATGGGACCTGATACTGATCTTGTTAAGCACAGCATTGCTTAGGGACCTTACCTTCATGCCAAATATCAGGCCCATATGTCAAAACATAACGAAACCCATAGCCGGACAGACAGACTCGCAGACAGATCTCATTTTTAGTAGTATAAATATTACATTATATAGTGTGTTTTGACATTTTTTGGCAGGTATTTATGAAAAAGTGCCCAATTGCGACATTGAGCATATAACACAAAGGTTTTTTCATATGATGTAATTAAGTGCTTAAAAATGAAAACTGGCCAAATTACATTGGTACAAAGTATATAATATCAGAAACAACGATACCATTTTACAGACGCATAAGTGAAAGGGCATTTTTGTCCCAGATCATGTGTTGAGGGCCGCTTTCACTTTTTGTTTGTTTCAAAAGGTGGGGGGGGGGGGGCAGCCTTATGAGACTCTTTATCTTGCAATATTTTAAATACTTGAAATGTTTTCAGAATTTTGACGGTCATTTTGAAAATCAAAGCACCCAAGCCATAAAAAACGACATTGAGAAATTTCACACCAGTTGAAATCTATTTCTTATGATGTCAATAAGCACTTGAAAATGAAAAATTTTTGACTTTCAAAATTAAAAACATAATGGCGAACCATAAACAAATAAGTGCATATTTTTTATTGAATCGTGGCCAAAAGAAAGTCGGTTAACTGTGGAATAAAACCTACCCAGTTTTGACTTATAGAAATAAAAAAATAACACTGTCTTCTGTGCCAATAAGTCAAATATTCATATTTGTAGATACCACCAAGGGTTTTAGAATAATTTTTGTAGGTTGTTGATGAAAAAAAGCTCAATCGGAGTTTTACTCAATTGTGAGTGTTTGCACTCCTAATGTTTGAAAAATGGCAACCATTAAAAAAGAATGGAATATTTGCATGAGGAAATATGTCATCCAGATCGTTTCATATTTTTGTATGATGGTCATTTTAAGTTGGAATTTTAAAAACCTTAAAATTGAGCTTCGCATACAATGTTTTTGAATTCAGTATTCTAAAATTATCATAAAGGACTCGTTTGTCACTTGTCAAAGGAAGCTTATTTTAATAGCCATCTTTTTTTGGGAGGAAGTTAAAATGCAATGCATTTCATAATGACACTTAATGATAAAAGTAATAATTATATAATTCGAAAATAAAAAGAAATTAAGAAACAAATAAATAAATATATAAACAAACACAGGAGGAAAAACATCAAATTATTACACGAAAATTGTTCAAACACGTTGAAGTGAAATTAGCGCCATAATGGTGATTCGAACCGTGATTAATCATACCTAGAAATAACACAATACACAGCTATTCTACACTATACTTACTTTGTTGTCTGAAGGTCTCACCACTGTACCACACAGTACTGTTCGAAATCGCCCTGCATTTTAATTAACTAAATGCCTTCGTCTGTGTTCCTATATTATATATTTATATAAATATATTAAGGGCATAGGACTTCATGTCACAGTAATACAGAGTCCTATAGGACCAGAGGACATGGGGACGCTCAATTTCGTGATAGTTGTAATGAATCTGAGTGTTCCCCAAAATAAGAGTGTCCTAGTCATATATATTAATTTGTTTCAGATACAGTATAACGTCATCAATATCTTCAGCAATAGTCTGTATAGGACAGCTAATGTCAGATAATGAGTGTCCACAGGACATCAGGTTCCAGTGAGTGAGTGTCCTACAGACGGGCCTACAGACAGTAGGTTACAAAGACCGATGGTCCCACGGACAACAGGTTATAGAGAGTGAGTGTCCGACGGACGGCACATTATAGAGAGCGAGGGAGACAGCAGGTTCGGACGCCCAGTCTATGAAATCTGCTCTCCTACCGGACAATTTTATAGGTAGGACACTCAGTTTCTTTACACCGGAAAGGACCAACACTCTAAGAGCATTGTGACAAGCATCTTGTATGAACCTGCAGGTACAAACTTCAAAAATGAAATTAACTGCACTACAAAAAGAGTTGATGCGAAATGACCTATTTAGTAAAGCGTCTAATATCTAATATTGCACCAAGATTTTTTGTCTAATAACAGATGATTTTGGATAGATGGTAATGATATGAAGTTTCAGTTCGATGTTAACAAGACCAGGCAGACGCACGTTTATCGCAAAAAGAATAATGCGGATTTGTCCTGGTTTAGCTGAAGAAAAGCGAGAAGAGAGAAAGGGAGTTACAGGAAAGATCGAACAAAATATTTAGATAAGAATATATACTTGAGTTTGAAGTACGTACTCAAACATTACTGAGGACTTGTATGCAGTTATAAGGCATCGAGTAAACTCTTTAGTGGATCGGTAATGCCTTGGTTTGAGGTGTGGATATTTGTATCTTTGTGAAACGATAAATGGTCACAACCTTGAATTCGGTGTTTGCCCAAATCTGTTGACACACGGTGACAAATACGTTTGTATTTGCGGCAGGACAATTCTAAGTGTCATGATGCGTATTCACTTTGAACAGTAGGGTTTGATAATTGGCAGAATACTATGCACATGCTGCGTAAACTAATTTGAATTTGAATTAGGGTTCTTACCTCCTTTTGAGATTGTGATTTGGCTGTGTTTCGTCTATTTAGATGGTACTGTCGTACAGTCAAATGGTGGCCCAAAGAAAGTATTTTCATTCAAACTACTAAGTGAGGATATCGTTGACCGGTGAGCACCAACATATTAAAGTTAAATGATTGTGAGATACAGTTAAACAGTTTGGACAAAGTTAAAAATATGTTTACCATTGGCATACCACAGAAATAATAACACTGGAACTGAAGAACACATTTGAATACATGTTGACGGGACGTGAACCACCTACTTCACGCCGAAAAAGAACATTTGCTTATGAAATGGATTCAGGGCAAACAACAACAGAATACAGGAGACCAATGTTAACGTATGAACCGTTGCGGCGAATGGCAATACGATGTGAATTCACAGTGCGACAGCTGAGATAGCAACTCAAACTCATATCATGACCTGGCAACCATCTGAAATCCTGAGAAAAGAAAAGTTTGGAGAAGCACGCCCGCAGCTTGGAAAATTCAGCGAACTAACGCAAGACTTTGAGGTGACAACAGATCGTATGAAGGACTGACGCGCGACTCTCGTTCATCTGGAACTGTGAATAAAACTACATTATCAAGGTCAAGGACTCATACACCATCAGATACACACATGCGAAAACAGGGCGAAAATCGGGGTATCATCAATTAGAAATTGAACCTGACTGCAGCACATCATAGACAGGTCAAAAAATTGATATTTGCTCCATTAAAGTTGTGGAGGCATTTTATGTTAAAAAAGTGGTTAAGTCAAACTGTTTAAGGGTATTTCGAGGGTGCGATCCGAAAAAGGGTGTTATACAGGTGCGCCGTTGCCGTTTTCACCTCCAAAATTCGATAAAAAAAAACAAAATGGCCGACATTTCAACACAATTTGTACGAAAATTGGGTTAAGGCAAACCAATAGAAAGTTAGAGTAGGTGGCAAACCCACTGTTATAAACACTGAGGATTTCTTTTTTGCACTACAAAACTTGTCACCTAGCTTGGGTTTGTGAGCCATCTTGAAATTCAAGATGGGGCCATATTGTTAGGATCAACAATCCAGCGCCTTTCATGTTAAGGGCCTAGAGACATGCAAAGCTCCCAATACAATGTTTGTGATCTCCCTTTTGCCACTCAAACCAAAGTGACGAAAAACAAGTCACAGCTCTTAATGTGAGTAAAATCTTAGCTTACACAAAGCTGAGTATATTGACAAAGACTAAGATTTAGTCAACAATGAGTACGGTTTACTCCACTTTGCCTAAGATTATCAAAATTAAGAGCTTGCTGACATTTTTACTCAACATGCCGTAAAATATTTTTACAGTGTGGCAACTACAAAACTTGTACCTAGCTGGTTTGCTACCATTTTGGCATTCAGGATGGCTGCCATATGCTATTATTGGATATAATATCCTTGTGCCTTTCACATGTTCATGGACAGAATCAAGTGCCGAGTCAATACTCAGTTTAATGTTTATGACATGAGGATACTTATTGGCCTACTTGCAATACATGGTCTTGTGTCTCAGCATGGGGTGCACTATAACATCCCAATTTCCGGTTTATTTGCTTATACAACTATATAACTGGTTATCAATCGAATGGGGTAACAAAGGTGTAGCCAAGTAATTATGTCCGCCGGACTCATAGTCCGGCTACAACTGTAAAGAATAGGGCACTCGAGTCAGCTGACTCTTCACTTCGGCACTTCACGCAACATTAGTTTCACGCTTTATTCCGTTGCCATCTATGGAGCCCGGACTTTGGCTCCCGGCGGAATATAATTCCTTTTACACCGGTCTTCAATCTGAAATTTCGGAATCACTCTATCAAAACAGAACAGAGCATTTCAAACTGGAATCCATTCAATTGGCAAAATGTCTGGTGCAATCAGAAGATTATATGACCGCTATCGATTTGAAAAACTTAAGATTCTGATACACAATTCAGACAAACGTAATCATTCATTTTGAATGACTCTCATCCTTCCAGAAGGAAAGTGACTTGAGTAAAGAAGTTGTTAAGAAATTTATTAAGAAACAACAATAGCAACTAAACCAAGAATTGGTCAGTGTGATAGAAAAAATGGGAGTAATGGCGGAAGACATTCTTCTAGCCCCGATAGATGTCAGAGCGCTGCAAAGCGATCTTATTCAATCAGTGATGGAGTGAGAGAGATGTCATACAACTGTCACAAGAGAACCTTCTAGAATTGAACTGGTGGAAAAGCATTACCATGATTACACAAATGGAATGGGAAGCCGATAGTAATATTAATATCTAATTCTTATACCGGGGGCACTCCTATCTTGGAAGTGATACGATGTGAGGCTGTTAAGACCCCTTTTCAGCACCGTTATCGCCCAAAGACCCCATTTTTTTTGAAAACCTCACCCAAAGACCCCATATTTTTTTTAAAGTTTTACCACTGTCACCCAAAGAAGCCATATTTTTTGAAAATTTTGCCACTGTCACCCAAAGACCTCATTTTGAGGAAAATTTTGCAAATTTGTCACCTGAAACCCCCTATTTTGGGGCAATATGGCTGTCTCTCACCCAAAGACCCCTATTTTTTCCAGTCCTCTGTCACCGAATTCCCCTGGGTTTGGAAGCGCGAGCCTTACATCCATATCCATTTCATATGTGAGTGCCCCCCCGGTTCTTATAACGCATGACAACTCCACCGAAGTGCTTAGAATGCCACTGTGGAGCAGCTCAGGCTGCTACAACACAACGAGTAAATCCAGAATGACAAGAAAGGCTTTATAGAAAGAAGTCCGATTTCAAATGCAGGAGGCGCCAACCCGCCCTCATCCAGAACTGACAATCTTGTCAGATGGCTTTCTTCAAGGTTGGGGATGGGGAGCTCACTGTCTCCATCAACAGACACAGGAGAAGTGGTTCAACGAGGAAAGGAAATACCACAAATTATTTAGAACTGTTGGTGGCTTTTCTTGCTCTAAAGCATTTGAGAAAAGGCAAACATCACTGCCACAATACGCTGAAGTTGATAAATGCATCGGGCCATTTGGAAATGATTCAATTATCAACACTATAACCGGATAAACAAGAGGTATACTCGTTTCTGCAAGCGAGAAGGAATTAAATATAGAACACTCTTGGAAACTCCACAAACGTCAAATTAATAATAGTCAACGATGACTTCTCCATGATGTGGCAAGGGCAAAAATCAAGTCACAGGAAAATTTCAACACCGGTTCCACTTTCCATGATTCTATGAATATCTATGCGATTAAAACCTTTCATCAATGTAGACACCAGTCAATTTTCTCCACATGGTTTCCCGCTATCTGGTCGTGATAATGTGAAATAGCTGATCTATACACATTTAAGGTGCGGTATGATAAGCCTCTCTTCTCAATGTCCACCAGTCTTCAGTATCTCTTTTATAGGCGCTCAAAATAGG
>JAMKCH010063959.1:0-21116 GCA_023653785.1 Ophioderma brevispina
AGTCGAGGTATCGAGAGATGGGGAAGACTTCGAAAATGTCAAGATTAAGTTATGATATAAGGACGAGATAGGTGACAAACTTATAAAAATGCCAAGTGACAATAGGGGATGAGGAAAAAAAAATTAGATATTTATAAATGTATGCAGGTTATGTGATGAGATGGAACAAGATAGCTGCCGACAAAGAAAAATGTGCTGAGATAAGTGACGATAGGAGACGAGATAGGCGATGATTAGTCTAAGGTCATTCCCTTATCGGGTTGAGTCAAGTCGTCAATTAACTTGTCACTTCTAGTCAGTTTATGTCTTCCGGATTATCTTGTCTTTCGTCACCTTAATCATCAAGTCTCGTGGTCGTCAGACTCGATCAGTCACATATAGTAAGAGTTGTTGCAAATATTTTCAGGATTATTTGTAAAAGTACATGGTGATGATGGCAGGCATTCATGGGCTCGGGGAGCATTATAAAATTACTTGTTGTGATTCAGGCATTACATCTAATATGAAAACCAAAACACACATCTTCCAATAGCCTGCATGGACACCAGATACATTTGTTTACATGCCTCAATTAATGGGATATCTTGTTTCACCCCCCCCCCAACCTTGGGCTGTGCCTCAGTTAATGCTTCCACACACCACACACACACACCAACACCCACAGGTTGTGACAATTAGAGACCCACACACACATTGCCCCACAAATTGCCGCGTTCAGCTATATTTACTATCCTTTTAGGCCAAGTATCGAGAATTCTTGAAAGTTTTCTTGATCGTAGATTTAAACATTACTTTGGTTAGCTCAGGCCGGGAACGGGTGAACCTTTGAATCAAATCTTAACATTCCATGCCCACTTACACAAAGTGAGTGCCATTAACAACCGTGAACGAACTCTGATCCCACAAAATAGCTGTGTCATCAAATTGGAAAATCCAGTCTCTGATACAGCCGAATTCAATAACAACGATACGATTGCTCGTACTTGGTTGTGAAGTGTGCGATGTGTTGTAAAAATGTAGTAGAAGGAGATAGGCAACAGCGAAATTTAATTGCTTTGCAGTTTGAGGGATTTTTGGAGAAAACGCACGGAATCAAAATATAGGTTTTTACTAAAAATCTGTTGGGCTCACCTGGTGAGCGCCAGATAATTCCTCCTTAAATTACTTCTACTTTCTCTGTGCCAATTTTTAGCACTGGGCGATATCTGATTTAAAAGAAAATGGTCACCCCAAAAAATGAACTTTTATCGGATATTTCCTATATGTTTCTACAGGCACCAAATAACCCTTCCCCACCTTTAGTGCATAAAATTTGGTGTCCCCCCCCCCCGGTTGCAGAAAATATTATTCTGCAAGAAATTTGTATTTTCGGTCGTAAACGGACCAAATATTACAAACCACCTGGCCTACGTGGCACGTTATGCAAATATTTGCTCTAGCATTGTGAAACGCAACATCAGAATCCAACTGAAAAATTTTGGAAACTACAGTGACCTTTTCTCAAAAATATCTATTGAACCATAAACAAAAATAAGGTGCCAGGATCACAAAAATGATTGTTTTTGATGTAATTGATGAGCAACATGTATGTGTTATGTTAAGGTTGGGGGGGGGGGGATAAAAAGAGAGAGGGAGGGGGGAGATGAGAGAGAGAATAAATACTAAACATGCAAGGTGTACCATACCTGCAGGTAAATCTTTGTCCTCAGGTAGATTTCTTTCTTCTTTAATCCACTTTGTAGCCTTTCTGCGTATAAAACCATTGTTCTGCTGTATAAGAACCATCTGGTCCTAAGAGATTCGCAAACAGGTAAGGTTCACACCAAACCTGTAATTATGCAAATACAAAATATGCAAAGCAAAAACAATTACTTTTATGATGTGCTGAAAATTTACTTTTACACATTCAAAGGCTTTAAAAATCAAAAAGTAACCTGATTCTAAAGTGTTTACACTATGAGGAAAATGGAGCTGAAGGAGAAGGGTAAACAAAATGAAGCAAGAATGTATTATTCAATTAAGTTTCAACATCATTTTTTGAACAATAACAGTCTTAAAGAGACTGGCACAATTGAAAAATGGTGCACCCTCAAGATTTTTCAAATTGATAATTCCACATGGTTGTAAAGCTTTTACCCTCACCTGAAATGATTAAGCCCAAATCAACACCCTTATGGTAGAGGGTGTTTTGAACCAATCCCATAATGCAATGCGCCTATACTTTACTGTGCTAAACACATGTCAGTACTTATGGATAAAGTGTTCAAGGAGTTAATGACCACAAAACATTTCATGATCATGATAAAAATTCCTTAAGTACTACGTGGGCTAAAATGAGTGTAAAAGGCAGGGGGTTTTATGTGTCAAGAATATGACTCTGGTGGGGTTACATGACCTTATTGAGGTGAAATTTCCCAAAATTGGTGCATTGCGGGATGGACTCAATACACCCTCTGCCCTTATGGGTAAACAGAATGATTTTATATTAAAACCACTCTGGAGTGCAAAAATCTGGTTTTTGATGATTTTTTTTCTATTTTCCAATTTATAGCAGATTACTGATAGTGCCTTTAACTTCTATACCATGTCTGGTCTGAAGTATGAAGTGACAATGTGCATGTATACCCAGTGCCACCTTTCAGTCAGATGCACTTGTGCTTTGACTACATGCACGCTGAATTGGTACAAAGTATACGCCCGCATTGTTACCTCATACTTTGAGCTCCAAACCCCCTGAGTGAATTTTGCAGAAACAGCCATTTGCTAGCCTTAGATATCATGTTTTCACCTGTACATCCCAACCTAAATTATTTTGAATGACCAGACCAAGCAACTTCATGTTATTAAAGGGATTAGCAGCGATATTGCGAGAGAATCGAAAAATGTGGAATGCATTTGTTTTAACTTATAAATCAGGGATAAGTGTGTACGATTCCATATAACTGCTTTGATGTAGAAACAAACCACCAAATAGTGAAAAAATGAAGTATTTGAGGAAATTTGTCATACCGTCTCCCGCAAATAGACATACAGCGATGACGTCTCAAAATCTACAATAAACAGCTGATTGTGGTTTACACTAGCACCGAATAAACAAAGATCAATAATGTTTGTGCTTGAGGTCAACTGTATTGATCATGGTCCATAATATCACGCTTAAAATCTGGGATATTCACCGAGAAAGGCTTTTTTGATCTCAAGTCGGAATTTTGATACGCACGTATAGAAATTAAAGAATCAGATAAAAAGTACTGCCTTGTTATGTTTGCATATCCATGCCAGTAACAAAAATACAAAATATGGATTTTGATGATTTTTTCGATGTTTCGGTTTAGCAAATCGCTGCTAATCCCTTTAACTGTTTCAAGAATCTCACCACTAAGACTAAGCTGGGGATACTGGATTGGTGTTTTCATAAAGTTCACATGTAGGACATGGCATTTGAGGAAGGCTTTTAACTACTCATTTTTTTACAAACCATTCTTTAACACCATTCATCATTGCCTTGAGTGTATTGAGTTGTGGTGGAGAATCTGACTTAACATTGACAATTTCGCCAAGGGTGAGATCATCAACAAATTTTCAAAGGTGGGTGACCCGATCATGATCCAAATTTTCATATCGTTGGGTGTATACATAGTGACGGATGTTAAACAAAATACGAATTTTTGCATTTGAAAAATCGCGAACTCTAGAGGGTCCGTACACATCCCCACATACGATTCAAACAATCAAATCCGATTAAGAAACGAAATTAACAACTGGAAATTTATTTTAGCTAATATTCATGAATTCTTACTTGATAAAATAGATTTAATACATTGGAAAAGTTAACCGTCACACCAAAAAATACGCAAATCGACGATTATGTTCATGACATAGTGACGGATGTTGAATTTCCCTATACTAAAGCGTTATTCAGCATCTGTCATTATGGAAAACAGCAATCGGCGTTTTCTGAACATCCGTCAAACCAACGTCCGTCATCGCGAATCTGATCAATTTGGTTTATTACATAATGACGGATGTTGAGTGGATTGCCGCGATTCACCGCATTGAACTGTAAATATATTTCTACTAATATCGATACTTATAAATTACATATTTTGCTTGTGTCAGTTATAAATTTCAGATGAGAATATTTACTAACAAAAGTATTTAAAAAGCCTTGGTGGGAAATCAAGTGTACACTTCTTTGACAGAGGGTTCAACATCCGTCACTATGTAATACACCAAAATCTCTGTTATGCAACATACGTCATAATTGCAAAATTTCTAATTAAGATTATTAATTAATGAAGTGCTTGCAAGGTTCGGCACTTGGCATGTTTGAAGATGTTGGTATTTAGTACCATTTCCCTTAATTTCGTAAAAATGATAAAATTCAACATCCGTCACTATGTAATACACCCGACGATATGTTTTATCCTTCACATGGAAGCATATCACCATCTGACTACAAATCTTTAGTTAAATTGGTCCAGCTGTTTGGATAGTTGAAGCAAGAAATGTAAACTAAATTGGCCCATAGACAGTGCGTATTAAACCAATATCTCCATTTTGATGAAGTAAAGTGGGGGGACGAGGTTGTCGATTGGGTCACCCACCTTAAAGACAATTAAGACCGAGGATGCCTTTTATTAGCCAATCAGGACATATGCAAATCAAGCACTTACTATGAACATTTAGTAATGAGGGACTACAGGGGTATACCAGGGTCACTGACCTGAAATGGTGGTATGGGCATTTGAGGCAGCCAACACCCCCACTTCATGCCTCTTCTGCACGTTCTTTAGACCCCCTGTTCTATTAAGTTTCAGTTCTTTTAAGTAGAGATCTATGCCACAAAACTTACCAATTTTAGCTCCATTGCTAAAATTGTGGGAAATTTTACCAGTTCTTCAGCTCCTAAACCTCAGATTTGGCCCAAAAATTCAGTTCCCAAGTCCATAAAATTGGCCAAAAAATTCAGCTCCAATAAAGACCCTATTCCCAAAAATTTCTGTTCAAAAGCCCCAAGTATGGTGCTTTGTGCCACACACCCCTACCCAAACCAAAGTTGAGTGACCGGCAGTGGGGGTAATACTTGTCTCCACTACTACCCACATTCCAAATACTTCATTGCATTCTTTAGAGAAGGTTTTATACTTTTTTGTTGATGAAAAACATCCGGACAGTGTACAACGGAAATCAAAGTAGTGCTTCCAGCTATAGCCGGCAGCCCACAAATATGAAATTCCAGTCACTCCCTTCCCATAAATGGTGATCATAATCACATCCTAACTTCTGGAAGGATATAAGGGTAAGTCCTAAAGTCAAAGATATATGGAACTTGAAAATTAGGCACATATGTCATACACTTAAGGAAGGCAGTTGAACTAGACCTGGGTACACACAAAACAGTACCTGACAGAAAGAACTTGCAAGCCCCACTAGTGGGTTTTGAGTAAAGTTGAGTGAAAGAGTCCCACTCAACTCCCCACTCAAACCTACTCAACCCACTCAAAGCTAAAAATCAATAACACTACCATGAACTATAGTGTCCCACTCATTTTGGTTTAATCTTCACTCAAATCCCACTCAAAACCCACTCAAATCCCACTCGTCCTACTCAAGTGAATTTTGAGTGAACATTAAGTGAATCACTCAATTTTTGGCAAGAACTTTCTGTCCTGTACTGATACACAGTTGGGTTTATTTATGGTGATTATGATCACCATCACAACCCAACTTCTGAAGGATCCAAGTAGATATATTTGGTTAAGTCCTAAAGTCAAAGATATGGAACTTACTTGAGAATTAGGCACATATGTCATACACTTAAGGAAAGCAGTTGAACTAGACCGTGGGACACACCACAGAAATACTCGGTTGGGTTTATTTGCAGCTGCCATATCATAAATGTACCTGTGTGTTACAAAATAGAGATAACACTCACTCAGTCATGCCTTATTGTCAGTGGTGGCACCACAGGGGGCATGGGGGCTTTTGCCCCCGCCCCCCAAAAAATTGTTTTCTTGCCCCCCAAAAAAAAAAAAAAAAAAAAAAAAAAAAAAAAATTTGGCGATTTGGGGCCAAAAATTATGTTGCCTTCTGTGGCTTCAAATATTGCGAAATTTTGTGTCAAAATATTTGTTCACCTCTAATCATTGTTTGCCACTATAACATTCTCCCATGTAGAAAAATGTGCTTATAATAAACCATTTTAGCTTTACTTTTGTGATGTCCTGTTGCTTGAGTGTGGTTATAAACTATGTTGCCTTCTGTGGCTTCAAATATTGCTAAATTTTGTGTCAAAAAATTTGTTCACCTCTAATCATTGTTTGCCACTATAACATTCTCCCATGTAGAAAACTGTGCTTATAATAAAACCTTTTAGCTTTACTTTTGATGATGTCCTGTTGCTGTGAGTGTGGTTATAAACTATGTTTCCTTCTGTGTGCTTCAAATATTGCTAATTTGTGTCAAAAAATTTGTTCACCTCTAATCATGCTTTTTGGCCACTATAACATTCTCTCCCCATGTAGAAACGTGTGCTTATAATAAACCCTTTTAGCTTAAATTAGCTTAACTTTTGTGATGTCCTGTTGCTTGAGTGTGGTTATTTATGCATCAGTGAATACACCCAAGTTAAAGCATCTTAATTACGAGTCTGGTTTATAAAGAAAAAAATGAATGCTTAATTTTTTCCCATAGTTTTACACAGTAAAATACCCTGCCAAATTCTGCACACACGGCAAGATGATGGTGAGCAAAGTCAGCAAACTTTGAAGCCTAAGGGCACCCTTATTTCCCAAATGGAAGCATCATCCTACCATGGCTTGAAAAGCAGTACGGGAATATTGCAATAGCAGGCATGTCCGTGTAAATGTATGTATGTGAATGTGTGTGTATTCCAGTTTGGTTAGGTTTTCATTTTTCACGTCTCCTTCGAAAAATTTAAGTCCGATTTACACCAGATTTGTACATTTTTTGAAGAGATTTTAATGCAAGTAACTAACAAGTTTTGTCGTAAGGGGTTGACATCATCTGGTCTTATTGGACTTTCCGTCAACTCCTCCATAAGCTTGTTTCTGCTTATTAAATTTTTGCGTTGTTGTATATGATTTTTTTTATGGAAATAAAGTTGAGTTAATTAATCAATTGATTATATTTACCTTAGCAAACTTTTTCGTTTGGATAAAAATAGAGTAAAAGCACCGAACTTGACAAATTAAAAAAATTGTGTTTTGCTTGTGGCGTCAGAATGAAAAGGTATTACGGGGCATCGTCCATGATCGTGTTATTATAGCTATATTCTATGTGTTAGGTCCTAAAGGTGTTCTTCGCTTTCCCAGCGGTAGCAGAACGGGTTTATGTATACATTTTTTTTGTATATTTTGTTTGTTTTGAAA
Organism: Ophioderma brevispina; assembly: GCA_023653785.1. Lineage (NCBI taxonomy): Eukaryota > Metazoa > Echinodermata > Ophiuroidea > Amphilepidida > Ophiodermatidae > Ophioderma > Ophioderma brevispina. The sequence continues at coordinate 7,395 of JAMKCH010063959.1, forward strand.
TTTTAAAACTGCATGACCATGATGACACACGTGTTGCCAGTGGCTCAGTGCTGTGCATACTCGCTATAGTATGACTAATGTTTGTAGAGTGCGGACCACCCCGCACTCTTGATGTGCTTTGGATGATTGATCAGCTCCAGAGGAACACCTCACTCATGTGAGATTAGAGACCTAAAAAGACTAGTCGTGACATTGTCTTGTATGCTTGCCCCCTGAAACTCTTGGGAGTTCCTTATGCTATGTAATGGCAAGGGGAGGTTTTATTCCAACCTTGTGCTGTCCATGTTAGGAAGGACAATCTTGAAACACTGCGTTTTAACCGGAGGAATTTAACGGAAAACGGATTGTGGTGTCTGGTCGAACCTGTTAGGAGCCTTGAAATCAAGGTGATCGCTGAGTTGAAGATCCACAATGTTTGAATAATCTTGTAGAGGTTGACCAGTACACAGAGCGAATCTGTGGTAGAGTGATATAACCCTCTAACCACGACGAAAGGTAATTGCAATTGTGTTTCAGCGTGTTTACTTTCCTTATTTACAAATTTTATCGTGCTCTAAAAACCTTTCAATTTATTTTATTCTCATTCGTTTTATATGCCCCCAATGCCATGGTTCCCTGGTCATGAAACTAATTATACATACCAATGTTGATTTAAATCTCCATAATGGCAAATTTTTCATGCATTTTCCGAACTATTTCACATGCACCCGGCGATGTTGTCAAACTTCACGTGTATAAAAGATCAAGTGATGTATAAGGTCATGTTAAACTCATTTTAACATACAGGTGAGACCTAATCCAGTTTTTAATGATTGCACATATCCCAAAATTCACAATGTTCTGGTACCAGTACGGATGAGCACTTCGCAAATTCATTTGGCGAGGATTATTTCAAGGTATATCGGGTACTCCGAGAACAGTGAACCTCGTGTAAAATCAATTGTGGCTAGAACGATAATTTTGGCGGCGTCATCAAACTCTACGCAGAATAAAAATAATTTCTTAATCTATTATATTAACAATTCCATACTTAAGGCCAAGTAAAAAAAACAGGTTTCCGTCCGGGTTTTGAAAAAAAAAAAAAAAGGAGAAAAATACAAAAAAACCTAAAATTTTTTATTTTTTCAGATGGCCACATTTCAAGATTTTCGTCAAACTCCAGGTGTTTAACCTGATCACTGTGACATCAAAACTAAACAGAGCATAGAGGTCACACAAGAAAACTGAACATAGTTTACAATGTTTTTAATAGTGTTAGCACCATGTTTCAGCACATTCTTAGTGTTTTACTTGTTAGAATACCTCCTATTAAAAGTATCAAAACTGAAGCACTATCTGCAATTGGACAAGAGTTTCAATGCAAATTCTTAAAAATCACATCGTCCGTCAAACAGAATAATAACTGATACGAATGCCGCTCATTGTTTTACCAAAGTATTTTTGAGGGGGACTAACATATGGACACTCCTTGAATGATTGATTGCTTAGTAAATGTGCAGACGCACCGAAAACCATGGTTGAAATTTCACCAACAATAGATATATGCACGTCTTCACACGCAATCGGCCCTTTAAATTTGACAGAAAACAGATGATCAATTGTATTGGCCACGGAAAACAAATTTTCACAGTACGTACGGACTCAATCCCGTGTTAACCTCTCCGCCACATCATTTGGGTGCTTTTTCTCGCGCAACTTTGGAAGTATCAATAGTTATGTGAAGGTGTGTATTAGTGTTTTTTGGTGAAATTTATTTTTTTTTTTTTGGTGTGAGTGAAGTAATGTGTTTGGTTAATTTTTTTATTTGATTTTTTTTTGTTTTTTGTGGGTTGTGTAAGATTATGTGTGGTGATTGAAAGTTAAAATTTGTTCTGGAAAGTTTTGGTCGTAGTTCTATGGTTTGGGGCTGGTACAAACATACGTGACTGGAGTATAAATCTAAAGATTTTTTTTTTTTAAATTGAGGCTTGAAAAGATCTAGGAAAACTCACAATTTCAAATACGAGTTTTAATTCTATATGTAGCTGTTTTAAGATAGTCAATTACCGATGTCGGGAAAATAAACTACAAACCATACTTTTTCAATGAATGTTAGAGGGTTAGGCAGACAAGGAAAAAGAGAAATTGTGTTTGGGACTACTCCAGAAAAAAATCTTTTCAAATTTATGTTTGCAAAACACATTGGAGCGAAAATTTGGAAGAGAAGAAATTACCATCAAATTGGAAGGGGAATGTTCTTTAGCATAAAACATCAACTTCTCGAGGGGTGGAGATAAGAGGCGTGGCGGTTCCTACACTTACATTAAACAAAAAGTTGAATATGCAATACACAGTGTAAAGACAGATTTCATGGGAAACTGTATCGCCTTGGATGTAACTATATGTGATATGAAAGTGAATTTAGTTTCTGTATATGGCCCAACGAGACAATCCGGTCGGGCATGTATGATGAAATACCAATATTTTGAAAGAGTTTGAAATCCTTATAAATTATTCTATGTGGAGATTTTGCGAATTAAAAACAAAATCCTGAGTGGGACATTTTAATTATATACGCATGTAAACATCCAAGCAGTATAAGGTTTTAGACTAAGGAAGAATATGATTTAATGGATCCTTGGAGAAAGAAATCTTAATCCTGATACCAAAAGATATACATGGAGACGTACAAAACCGGTGTAAAGGCAGGCAAGGTCGATTTCTTCCTTATAATCAAACGGAACTGTGCTCCGTGGGTATTATGCAGTATGTTTAGCCCAGGGTTACAGGACTGACATCATAATTACGCGTATCTTTAAACGCGCCACAGTAATAGTATATAGAGGCAAGCCCATAGGAGCGATTCCTCTGGGAACGGTTGTTTTAAAACTCCCTCTCTCAGATACAACGACATATGTAAACCCTATCAAATTCCGAGAAAATTTCAAAACCGCTGCGGCATTAGTGAGGATAGTGTATCCATAGTCTTTTCTTGGTGTCCGTACCCAACCCCATATGGTTCCAATTTTGGCTTTAGTCGTTTCAACCACCCGGCAGATGATGTTGATTAATTACCACTGTCCCAATTAAGATTCTCCATTTTGATTATAGGCATCAAACTCTTCTGTAGAAGTTTATTAATGGATCTAATTCGGGAAGCTACGATAATATTCTATTGAAAGAACAAAGAAAACAACAAACTTGGAAAAGAAATTGGAACTCGAGAGTTAAAACAATTTGGAAAGGTAAACTGAAATTTTAAAAGGACTTGACCTTATAGAAAAAGATATTCTGCAAAAAAAGGAAGACTCTTTAGTAATTGCGAAAAGAAAAACATAAAGGTCATATGATAAAGAGCTAAAGTAAACTTGGTTGAAAATGATGAAAAGCCCACAAGTTTCTTTCTAAACTTAGAAAAAGACCAAAAATAAATAAGTCTATTGACACGTTAGTGTTAGACAATGGAGAGGAAATAACAACATAATAAAAGATATCCTGGAAGAAAACAAAAAAACATTATGAAAAATTTATATGCAACAAAGGTTGACCTACAAGACGTATCTTTGTTAGATGAAATTAAAAAATAACACCCCAGTTGCGGTTAATGTCGTAAGTGATGATGTTGCTAGCTCATTAGAGGGTTCTCTTAGTTATGAAGAAGTTTTAAAGACTTTTGAAAAGTAGTGAGGAATGTAAAAGTCCTGGTTCAGAGGTGTTTACGGCAGAGTTTTTTTAAAATGTTTTTTCTGGAAAGCCAGAGATTCGCATTTCGTAATCTCTTTAACCTATGCCTATGATACTCAAAAAATGTCAAATTCTCAAAGATTAGGCATTTATAACTCTGTTACCAAAAGGTGATAAACCTAGATTCTATTGAAAAACTGGCGTCCGATTTCATTACTTAACGTAACCTATAAAATTGCTTCTGCACCTATTGCTAATCGAATTAAAAAAGTACTCCCGGGTATCATCCATGAGAATCAAAAAAGGTTTCATACAGGGACGATATTGGGGAAATATATTTGAACTATTTTACGTATTTTTATGGTCCGAGATAGAAAATATCTTTCTGGATGTGTTGTTAAATCTTGATTTTTAAAAAGCTTTTGATTCGATTTCCCATGCTTTTATTTTTAAAGTTCTGGAAGTTATTTCAATTTGGAAAATCGATAAAAGATGGGTCGAGACATTTTTCAAACAGTGAACACTTCCAGTCCTTTGAATGATGGGCCATCCTTACCCAGAGGTTCATAAAAAGAGGCTGCGACAGGCGATGCTCTTTTTTTCCTTATTCTATTTTCTTTATGTGCAGAAATTTGGGGTGGAGATCAGGGGAAAACAAAAAATAATAATTAACAGGCATTAAATTATAGGGGGACAGAATTAAGTTGTTCAATATGCAGACGATATACTGTATTTTTGATGGTTAGAAGAATACTTAATCGAATTGTCTGGAAACGCTCGATCAAATATTACCCAAAACCTTTTTTTTTTAAGGTTGAAAATTAATGAAGAAAGAAAAAAAAAACAAACATTTAGGATTGATAATAAACAAAAAAAAATATTAGCTGTTTACAGAATTAAAACCGGAGGGAAAAAAAAAATTTATGTTGGGTATCTGATGTCGGTTTTCATTGTTTTTTTTTTGGTGTAGATTTCAGTTTAAAACTTGATTAAATATTGGATATTAAACTATAATAGCATCTTAAATATGTTGCAAGAAACAAATGGTACATTGGACATGAAAAGAAGAAAACTTATGTACTAGGTCGAAGTAACGGGTAATAAAATCGATATCAGTACCCGTTCAATCATTTTGGTATTGTCCTTCCCAAATTCCTTCGACCGGAATGTTAAAGGGATTAGATAACTGTTATGTTATGAAATTTGTTTGGAAAACTGGTCACGATCGCCATTTAAAAGTAAACAATTTAATAATATTTACAAAATTCGGAGTGTGCTAAAAATGGTTAAGATACATGATTTTTTTGATTTCCACTAAAATTAACTTGGATAAGAAAGGATTTTTTGTAATACGTCCAATGGATAATACATGCAGGATATGTTTAGGAATTTTACCAATATTCAAAGTGAGATGGAGTTAATGTATGGGCAGAAAGATTTAGAAGCAAAAGCGTTAAATACAAAGAGAAAACCTTTCTGGAGAGAGGGTGTTTTATCTTCATGGCCGTTTATAAACAAGGGTTAAGGTACCAAGACATTCGCGATTTTAAATCGCAAAAATATGGAAAGAACGAGTGTATAAAAAAAATAGTAACAAACATTAGTATTATAGGGAAGGAAATGGGACGAAAAATGGTTATCCGGTTTGTGAACGATTTCTTTGAAGAAAAATGGGGGCTTTTTGTACAGGAGAAAAAAAAAGTTGAAGCCAAAGTTTAATTATAAAAAAAGCTAATTTCTTAATAGTTATGAAGGTATTACGTGAAGATGTTATACAAACAGGTAACAGAAACATCACAAAAGAACGGACGAGCCTAAAACCTTTGTACAAATGTCCTTTTCGACCACAAATCTGAATAATCTTCTTCAAAGATAAGAAGAAGGATTCAAAACTAGACAGAATCGTCCAGGATACGCAATGATACCAAGCAAATAATAAAAGGGAACAAAAAATTGCCATAAAGATATAAGTCATGAGGATTGCTGGCCTGGAAATAGTTGACTTTTAATACCTTACAGAGAAGCAAAATTAAGATGGTTCAATTTACCGTAATTCTTAAACAGGATAGTTGCAACTCATACTCTTTATTCTTGATGAAGGAAAAACAGTGATGCTTGAGGAATTTTGTAAAAAGATGAGGAAACAATAACCAACCTTTTTGTAACATGGAAAGTTGTGCAAAGATGGGAAGATCTTGTTCCATCTCTTTATCAAGGTGGTAATTTGTTGATGACATAAATCAAGAAAATATTCTTTTTGGTTTTATTTGCCGATAAAAGGGAAAATACAGCAATTCATTCAATAATAGCCTGGATAACAAATGATATTATCTATAGAGATAAAATGGTTACACAAAATTCCTGTTTTGAGAATATGAAATAGAATACGAGAACATTAGGAATTGGAAAATTTAAGCAATATGAAAATATGACACAAAAAGATTTTGACAGGGAATGGAAGACTTTTTCCGATTTCCTTTACAAAAACATAAAAAAGTAAAGTATATACAAATTTCAGACGTTTTTCTGGGGGGGGGTTTATTTGGTTTATCTTGTATTGCTTCCCAATATGTGCATCTTAAAGGTGGGCCCCATAGATGTAATGAAGCGAACTGGATGAGATTTTGGGGTGATGATTTATTTTCGATGTGTAGGTTGGGAGGAAGGGGGTTGGAAGGTTTATGGGGGTGTGGGGTGTGGATTTGTTGTGGTGTTTTGGACTTGTATAGTCTAGTCGCTCTTGGGTTCCTGGCCCAAAAAGGAGCAGGAAAAAACATGTAAGGAAAACAAGAGTTAGTAGCTCCTAAACCCTAAGGGGTTTGATATTAGGGTATTCAAATCGCCTAGTTAAACGTGTGTTATTTATAATAGTGTTAGGTCTAAGTTGGTGATGAAGTTCTCATTTTTCTAAATATTTTGTATTTTGTTAAAAATTGGAAGTTTTTTGTTTTTTAAAAGGTTTTGATTTTCACATTAAAAAAATGAAAGTACTGGTTTTGCCCTAATGTAGGGCTTTCCATCAAAATGTCCCCATCTGGTGGTGTGGGGATTGAAGCCGAGGGTTTATTTCTTTGGTGCAAAAATGTTAAATTTTGATTTCGTGTGGGATGTGGGAGCAGAAGCAAGAGATACGAAATCAAGCCTAAATACTTTACATTGAAATATAGGCAAATCCAAATCGCCTTTTTCTCTCTTTAGGACATTTCTGTGTGGCGGAATGCAGGGCGGGAAATCTACTGAGTGTCATTATGACACAAATGTTTGGGTGCACAAAGTCTATCGTTGCACCTTTAACTTATAGGATGAGGTGTGCGGTGTGTTGTTGGTAATGGTGGCAATATGAATGGAAGGATAAAATGTCATTGTATAGTATGCATTTGTAAGGGGAGTAGTAAGCAAATTTTGAGTTAGTTTTTGTGTTGGAAATGTATTTATTGTGTTAAAGATACATAATTTTGTATTTTAGATATTGACATAGCGTTTTGTATTATCCATTTTGTATTTGTGTTATATTGTGAGCTAGAAATAAAAACAAAAACTAAAAAAAAACAAAAAACAAAAAAATAAAAAAAAACCTCTCCGCCACATCATCAACATTATGATGAATATGTATCATGCATTGATTGTGTGGCACATATCTTAGTGTATTAAATGAATTGGCTATGATTCCCCTCTGAAAAATAACCACCAAAAAATCACGAAGGGCACGGGCACAGAGCACACATGGGTCCCCTTGCTCTTAGAGCTTCGCTATTGGGGTGTTTGGGAGACAAAATGAAATGGGCACCAGCACATATGCAGATGTACGCTGTTCATAAAGTTTTTCCTTGTAAGAGGGGATTTAGTCTAGTGTACGGAATAGAATTTTAGAATTTCACGAGGCATTATATCGATACCTATATGACCTACAGGAGCGAACTCGAGAGAGTCTATGCAGCATGAAGAAAGCTGGCCTATGGTGTAGTAAGGTGGGAAACCTCTTCATTGATGCACAGATTGGTTTGTGGAGAAGTCATCCATTCCAAGTTTTGTATGAAAACTTGTCTTGCCAAAATCATAAATAGATACAAAAGCATACATTCTTGGAAAACTTATAAAATAAGGATTCCAATGGCATCAAAATAAACTTGATATTAGGGTGTACAAGTAGATACAGGGTGTAACAATTTTATTTTTTATTGAAAATTAAAAAATTTTCATAAAAAAGGGGTTGCCCTGTGAAATTTTAATTCCTTTCAGAAGAATTGATGCACTTGGGACCACAAATGAAAAAGACCACTAAACAGCTTTCAGAAAAATATATAGTTATATATGTCGGATGCAGTGATTCCTTATGTGGGTACAGGGGGACTTAAATAACTTTGGTATCAAAAACGCTAATTAATGCATATATTTTATTTAACTGTTAATTAGTTTCATTTCCAGTCCCCTAAACTGATGTGGTACTAAACGGTGATGCCACACATTTGAATCTTTGTTTTGAGGATTTGGGCCATTTAGATATCAGTTTACAAAAATTAGTGTACAATTATATTTTACACAGGGTCTATGGGAAATTCCATTTTGCAGATCGTTATTGTGCTTATTAAGTCAATTGATGCAAGTTAGATCGTTACCTTTGTCCATGTTTTTAATGCTGTAATGTCCAAGTTTGAAATAACATAAAAAAGATATCCAACCATGCTACATCAAATAATAATAGGGGTGGGCTAAAAATGGTGATGTTTAAGATCATTTGTCTAACTCTTATGATGCAGCTTGAGTGATCCCCTGAGCATTTGCACCAATTTTTTAAAAATCGGCCAAAAAATGAGAAGGTGCACTGCCGCCCAAAAATCCAAATTGGGGGGGGGGGGTCGGAAGAGGAGTCTGGGAAAATTGATAAATGTGTCAGTTCCTGGAATTACACCCCACATTTAGGCAATGTCAGGGGTTATTTCTATGTTTTGGAGGTTAAAGAATCATTTGTTTTGATGGAAGTTCAGTCAGATTTCGATTTTTAGTTTTAAGAAAATTAGCCAGGTTTACATAAAATTAGCCATGAGGGTGCCTTTGCTGGCAACGCCCTAACCTACCCATTTTTAGATATTTTTCTGGTAAGAATTGGAAGATAAGCCATATTAAAGTGTATTCTGAAATTTCAGCACATAGCTCTTTTTTGTTTTTTTTTCACATGCCAATTTATTAAATTTGGCACTGTCTCTATTGAAAACATAGGGTGCAAAAGTTGGTTGACATACAACAAACCTATTGGCACAACAATTGCAGTAATATGTCTTCCAATAAACTGGCTGCCACAGCGAAACCGTTTTGTTTAATGAACTCAAATTATGTTATATCTTTTTTTTTTTTTTTTTGGATAAGTTTTCAATGATTGCAATAAGAAAGCGCATCTACCTTTAATGGCAAAAGCGCCCTCATAGCTGGATTTAACCAAAAATGGCCATTATACGAACGCGGTAGATCTGACAGTGCTGAGGAACATGGGAAAAATGGATATTTGACACAAATACAGATATTTGACAAACCAAAATGTGCTAAAAGTCATAGTAATTAACATTTAATTGACCAAATTTCATTATTTTCAGACCCTCTTCCGACCCCCCCCTTAAAATCACGTTCTGGGTGGCACCTTCTCATTTTTTAACCGATTTTGACAAATTTGGTGTGTTGTCAAAATGCTCAGGGGATAAAGCGGCATCAAATAAGAGTTAGACAAAATGATCTGAAATATCACAATTTTTCTCCCCTGTATAGGCCACCTCTATAATAAAGTAAAAAAGAATGTTTTCATAATTTGTCAGCAAACTTGAGTGTTCCCATAGAATTTCATGGACACCGTGCCCCTCCACCTCCTTGTCCCTCACATCCTCCACTCTGCACGATCGTTAGTATAATTGATCATAGAATTAATTATAGCATCAAAGGAGAAGCCTGAAGTTGGTTGTAATATGAAAGAGGAAAAAATAGTCTTTAAAAAAGACCAAAAAGAAGGGTGTAGTATTCATCTTCATTTTGAAAATGCCATAGGTCACATTTTTTGTGAAAAAGTCAACCGCCACCTATTGAGGTTTCCAACTTAAGACGCATGGCCAGATACGTCTTTGGCAAGTACTCATTTCATGATGGATTTTCGGGTTTTTTTTTTTTTATTGAATTTGAAAAAAAAATAAATTGATGGCGCCCTCAAAAAAGGAAGAGGGTCGGGGACGAGAAACATGTTTTTTTCTTTTAATGAGCCATATATTGAAAATTAACCTAAAACCCGGACCGGGTCGTTTTGCCGGCCGACGGCCCAATGCAACGAGGGCAATCTATTTTTATTTTTAAAAGGCCCCCCACCCAGATGCAACGAGAGCCAAAGTGGCCATTCATTGAAGCTCGCCGTTTTTCCGGAAGGATAAGTAGCGTTGAAAGTCAATAACGCACCAGATGCAACGAAAAAAAACCATCGCGTCATTTCGAAGACGGCCAAAAATGCAACGAAAAACATCGCGTCATTTCCGGAAGCGGCCCAGAGGCAACGAAAAACATTGCGCCAAAAAAAATTTTACCGGAAAAGACGTCCCAGATGCAACGAGAAACATCGCGTGCGAATGCAATAAAAACAGGTAAATAAATAAATAAATAAATAAGGTATGGTACAGCACACTGTCTGCATGAAATTTGTAGCTTATAGTCGACAGTAGTGATTGTGACGGCTATTACGTCTACATCTAGTCGTGCGTTTGGCGCTATATGCTACGTATGCTACGGTTTACGTTATGAATACGGTTTATGCATAATTAACAAAATAGCTTATCGAAATGTGGTGGCGCTATAACCATCGAAACGAAATTGTTAGGGGCATTTGTACACAGGTGTCACCCGCTGATGAAAAGCATTGCGCCTTCGACGGGCAAACCGTCCGAAATGCATTGAAAAGCATCGCATCATTTCCAGTCAATAACGGCCCTGATTTAGATTGTAGATTGCAACGAAAAACATCGCGTCATTTTCCCGTGAAGACGGGCCCCAAATGCAACGAAAAAAACATCGGTCATTTTCCGGAAGACGGCCAGGTTGCAAAACAAGAAACATTCAAGTCAATTTGCCGTCCGGAAACGGACCAAGATGCAATGAGGCGCCAATGCGAGTCATTTGCGCGGCAAAAAATAGTTGTGGCCCAGATGAAACGAAAAACAATTTTCTCCGACCGGTACCACGTTTCCGTGGCTCCTCATGCCTCTCGGCCAGTGTTAGGGTTAATAAAATATGAATGGCACGGCATATTAACAATTTTGCAAATTTTCACGTGCCTTTTCTGATGGTAAACACTTCCATATTTCACCAAGTGCTGCAGTTAAGGCAGGCAATGATTTCCCAATAGCAGGAAATGTTAAAATGACTAGGTGTCAGTTGTGTAAAGCGGTTAGGCCAATGAACGTCAATGTTATGTTTCGTTAACATTTTTGCAAATTCATAAGAGGGCAACTATTTCATTTTTCAGTATTCGTAATTTTGAGAAAAACAGCCATTTCACCAACCTTCAGCATTGCTCCTCTATAGCTACAAGATTGTGTCAAAACCGCCACCCACATTTAAAAATGATTTTTGCCAACGTTTTGATTAAAATCCATAAAATTACATTCATAAGATGTGATCATCAAAGCAGTCGGGGATAAGAGTCAATAGGGTGATCGCACCCGAATTGAGAGACCATGGCGAATTGGGGGCGAATTTAACCATAAAATCACACACACCATTTTGTTAAACTTCGGATTAAGTACATATTAGCACTTTTAATCCATCAGTAATGATTTTGTAATAATCCAAGTTCAGTGCAGTAACTAGTACTCAAAAGCTGGTGGATTACTTTCCAAGCACATTTGTGGATGTGCATCGCCAGATTTGCTCTTACTACTCATGCTCAGAGCTTTTCGGCGTTACTGCGCATGTGCAGAAGCAACCGCTTCACATTTCAGCTTAATAACATCGCGAGTCAAAATAGAAAAAGTTTTTTTTTTAACTCCTTTGTATCCTGAAGATAAGGCTATAGTGGTACAAATTATATGAAAGACATTATCACTAATTTTTGCGGGATATATTTCAAGATGGGACTGGGGATTTCCACTGTAGTTGATGAAACGGAATGATTTTCTGGCAAGGTCATTTCTCAAAATGTGATTTTCTTTTCAACAAAATCCCAACTTGTACCTAATGTAGCAGAAAACGGTGCCTATGAAAATATTTTGGGATGCTAGCTTGCGCTGAGATTAGGATTTTAAAGTGCCAAAATCATTTTGTGTAAGGAATTCGTGTTGCCCTTTGTGATTGAAGGCCCTTAATTGATAGTAAGAAATAGCAAAAACCTTGCGAATTTGGCGATATAAATCGCCTGATTAAGCGACATCGACCGATTGACGCGCCTTATCCCCGACTGCTGAAGAAACCTGATATTTTCTATAGAATAGAATACAAAATAATGAACTTTTTAGGGATTTCAACATCTCAAACGCGGGCAAGAAAATCATAACGCGGGGCGGGTTACGAGGAACATAACATCGACTTTCATATGCTTAAACAAACATTGAGGTTCCTTCTGTATAAGTGGAGTTTCAACGATCCAGTTGCTTTCTTTTTTTTTTTCACTACAAGCTTCTCATTTTTAAACATCTTCGAAGTTAACAATTGTGTCTATGTGATTTGGGAATAATGACACCACTTTTTTGAAGAAGAAGGGAAACAAGTCCATCAACCAGGTTAAAATCAGGTATGGATTAATTTTGTTGTGTTCCCTCTACAACCGAGTCTAGTAATGGACATTCGAAATCCATTTACATTAGCACTGGGAATTATCGAACAGCTGATTCTCATATCCTGGTTCGTTGTATTATGAAGTGGGAAGTACCGGTTATTGAGATGAACTCAAACTTGCAAGGTTACAGGAGAACAAAAATACCGACCATATGCACTAAAAAAAAACATGCATTTATGTCAATTCTTGCAATTGCTTACATAGGTACATACCATTTTGTTTTACAATTTGATATCACAAATTGTAAATTCGAGAAGGAAGTAAGGAGGGAGCGATTCTCCCAGCAGAATTGAAGTCACGAATGAAACCGGAAGCAAATGACGAGGTTTTTTAAAGGTCGTACACACGGAAAACAAATGCCACACCACCGATGAACAAAAATCCGTTTCCAACACATATTCAGACGCTGACGGCCAAGCCCTACAAAAAAGTAACTAGTTGATGCGGTATATTTATAAATTATGCGTGCCTCTATGTAAAAAAAAGAAAAAAAGTTTGGCCTTATCCCAAAACGTGAAGAGTGCGATAGGTTAGAATAATCGGATTAATTTTGCAATCGGCCTAAACAATTCAGAAAGAAACCTTGCTTTTTGTCTTAATTAAAACAATGACGCCGGCTAAATTGTTGATTTCTGGCTACCATCTTGACTAGTCCATGAAATACGAGCTACGGCCACCACAATCGATCGTGTGAGGAATGGTGAAGGTGCACACAACGAACTCCCAGAAATCAATGACGTAAATAGCCAGAAATGGCTAATAGAGATTCTCTTCCGAAGCCAATAGCAATTTACACAACAGGCACCAAAAACAAATACAAGAAACCCCTTCGTTAAAAACAACTTGGCCCTTTAGTCAATTTATGTTAAACGAGAAGCGTCGGGACGACTTGTGGCTAGATATCTCCGCAGAGGGTGTGGCTTAGAATCTTGTCAAGGAAATATGATAGAATCAATGCCGAAAACAAAAACACCAAATGCGTAGTTCGCAGTGGCGGTGATACTTAATAGTGGGTCCTTGCGATTTATATCTACGATACGCGTGTTTGTGGAAGCAATATTGAGTCACACTGTGACGACAATTCGAGTTTTTCCGAAATAGGTAAGTGAAAATTTACATCAACAATCTCATATGAATCATGAGATACCATGGCTTGCAATGACGTACTTGAGGGGAGTAGTAAAATTAAATCAAAAGAAAGTTATCCTTCTGCAAAATTGAACTTCGCTGAGTTCAGGAAAAATGGCTAAGTCATTTAATAG
>JAMKCH010063960.1:0-80497 GCA_023653785.1 Ophioderma brevispina
AAAAGTTATGGAAACTTATATTCGAACTTTGCAATGATAGTCAAAACTCAAAATATAAAGTTATGCACCATGTGCGGGTTTTCCCAGATCGCATCACAAATTTTCTTTCCAATCAATCATGGACATGTCCTGCCATAGTCATTATGGTCAAGACATGAAAAAAAAAACAAAAAAAAATTTTTTACATTTAAAGAGGGCGTTGGGAATCGGTAAGAAAAGTGTTGGAATAAGTAGGAATGAGTAGGAAATGGGTCGATAGGGAGTTGCGAAAGAGTGGGGGAACGTGAGGGTGTTGACCCTTGAGATACAAGAGGTGGTAGGGAATGAGGGTGTTGGGGAAGGGGAGTCAGGATGTTTAAGGAAGGGAGCTATTGGGAGGGGACAGATATTGGGGAGAGAGAGGGAGATATTAGGTAGAGTAAATGGGATGTATGGGGTGGGTAATAGGGATGTTGGGGAAGGGGTACTTGGGATGATGGTAGAGGGGTGTTTAAGGTGGGTTCCAAACATTGTTTTTTGCATTCTGCTGTAGATACAAGATGATGGGGACTACTTCGAGACGTGTCGCTGCTACATCAGGTGGCTTCAGGGATGGCACCAAGAATATCAAAATTCAGAATTTCAAAACAGTTTAAAGCAATACCATTGCTATAATTTTTTTTACTACATCAGTTAATTCATGACTTTTTCCCATCCTAAGCTGCCGCCACCCCTTTTCTATAATTGTAAGCGAGGTTACATGCATCGTTGATGCTCTCGTTAGATTATAAGAACAACCCTGCATGCATGTGGTTCTTCAAGTCAAGAGAGAAAAAAGTCAACTAATTAGTTATGAAGAAAGACCCCCCCAAGAACAAAAAACAAAAATTCTTCGGGCTGACACAAAACAAACAAAAGAGAAAAAACCCAAAAACCCAAAAAAACCCACACACACCAACCCCCACAAACCCAACCCCCCCCAAAATCCCCCAACCCCCCCCCCCACACCCCCCTGAGCATGTGGCCTTCAAGGTCAAAGAGTACTAAAAGTCACTAATTGATTATAAGAAAAGCTGGGATGTGTCTTCAAGGCAACAGTAGATAAAAGTCAATAATTGATTATAAGAAAACCTGATTACATGTGGTCTTCAAGGTCAAAGAGAGAAAGGTCACTAATTAGATATAAGAAAAACCCTGATGCATGTGGTCTTCAAGGTCAAAGAGTAGATAAAAAGTCCTTAATAGATTATAAGAGAACCCTGCTGCATATGGTCTTCATGGTCAAGAGTAGATAAAAGCCTCACTAATTAGATTATAAGAAAACCCTGCTGCAGTCTTCTTCAAGGTCAAATAGTAGATAAAAGTCACTAATTAGATTATAAAACCCTGCTGAAAGTGCGGGGTTCTTCAAGGTCAAAAGGAATAGATAAAAGATACCACAATTAGATTATAAGAAAAACCTGCTGCATGTGGTCTCAGGTCAAAGATTAGTTAAAGTCCTAATTGAAGTATAAGAAAACCCTGCCGCACTGGGGTCTTCAAGGTCAAGATAGATAAGTCACTAATTAGATTATAAGAAAACCCTGCCGCGGTGGTCTCAAGGTCCAAAGAAGAGTAGATAAAAGTCACTAATTAGAAAAGAAATTGATAAAAAAAAAAAAAAAGTTAGAAAAAAAATATATAAAGAACAAAAAGAAATAAAAAAATAGAAATGTTTTTTAAAAAAAAAAAAAAAAAAAAAAAAAAACAAAGCAGAATTATTAAGAAAACCCTGCTGCATGTGGTTTCATGGTCAAGAGTAGATAAAAGCCCTAATTCGTTATAAGAATAAAACCATGCCTGCACGTGCGTCTTCTGGTCAAAGAGTAGTAAAGTCACTAATTAGATTATAAGAAAACCCTGCTGCATGTCTCTCTTCAAGTCAAGGGTAGATAAAAGTCCCTATTAGATTCTGAGAAAAACCCTGCTGCATGGTGGTCTTCAAGGTCAAAGATTAGATAAAGTCACTAATTAGATAAGAAAACCCTGTGCATTTGGGATTCAAGGTTCAAAGAATAGAGAAAAGTCACAAATTTAGATTATAAGAAAACCCTGCGCATGTGGTTTAAGGCAGAGAGTAGATAAAAGAACTAATGAGAAATTAAGAAATCACCTGTGCATTGGTCTTCAAGGTCCAAAGCGTAGATAAAAGTCACTAATTAGATTATAAGAAAACCAGGAGCCTCATGTGGTCTTCCAAGGTCACAAAGAGTAGATATAAAGTCATATTAGATTATAAGACAAAATTCGTAAAATGTCAAAGGTCGTATCTGCAAAATTGTTTTCAAAAAAAGTAAATAAATTATATTATAAGAAAACCATGCGCATGTGGTCTTCCAGGTCATAGAGTAGATAAAAGTCATAATTAGATTATAAGAAAACCCTGCTGATGTGGTCTCAAGGTACAAAGCGTAGATAACAGTCACTAATTAGAGTATAAGAAAACCTGCTGCATGTGGTCTTCAAGGTCATAGAGTAGATAAAAGTAACTAAATCAGATTATAAGAAAACCCTGCAGCATGTGGTCTTCAAGGTCAAAGGAGTAGATTAAAAGTCCTAATTGGAGTATAGAAAAGGACTGCTGCATGTTGTCTTTCAAGGTCAAAGAGTAGATAAAAGTCACTAATTAGATTATAAGAAAACCCTGCCAGAGGTGGTATTCAAGGTAAAGAGTAGATACGTCCCTAATAGATTATTAAGAAAACCTCGATGCATGGGGTCTTCAAGTTCAAAGAGAGATAAAAGGTCATTAATAGATTAGAGAAAACCCTGCTACATGTGGTCGTCAAGGTCAAAGAGTAGATAAAAGTCACTAATGAGTTATAAGAAAACCATGCTGCATGTGGTCTTCAAGGTCAAGAGTAGAAAAGTACTCATTAGAAATAAGAAAAAACCCATGCTGCATGTGGTCTTCAAGGTCAAAGAGTAGATAAAAGTCATAATTAGATGTGTATACGAAAAAACCCTGCTGCATGTCTTCAAGGTCAAGGATTAGATTAAAGTCACTAATTAGATAAGAAAACCCTGCTGCATGTGGTCATTCAAGGTCAAAAGCTAGATAAAAGTCACAAAATTAGATTATAAGAAAACCCTGTGAATGTGGTCTTCAAGGTCAAAGATTAGATAAAAGTCAATAATAGATATAAGAAAACCCTGCTGCATGTGGTCTTCAAGGTCAAAGAAGATAGATAAAAGTCACTAATTAGAGAAAACCCTGCTGCATGTGTCTGAAGGTCAGAGAGTAGATAAAAGTCACTAATTAGATTATAAAAACCCATGCTGCAGGTGGATTCAAGGTCAAATAGTAGATAAAAGTCAATAATTAGATTATAAGAAAACCCATGCTGTGTGGTCTTCAAGGTCAAAGAGAGATAAAAGTCACATAATTAGATAATAAGAAACACTGCTGCATGTGGTTTCAAGGTCAAAGAGTAGATAAAAGTCAATAATTAGATTATAAGAAAACCCTGCAGCATGTGGTCTCAAGGTCAAAGAGTAAATAAAAGTCAATAATTAGATTATAAGCTGAAACCTGCAGCATGTGCGTCTTCAAGGTCAAAGAGTAGATAAAAGTTCAATAATTAGATTCTAAGAAAACCATGCTTGCATGGGTCTTCAAAGGTAAAGAGAGATAAAGTCAATAAATAAAGTAGGCCTTACTTGATGTCACCTGGGCTCAGTTAACATCTAATGGCAGTAAGTATTTGTCTATTAAGTAAAAACCATGACCTTTGTAGGGACTATGGCAAGATTCCCATAATGGAATTTTAACAAAGGCTAATATTAGCTCCTTCTTCTTGGCGCTGCCTTAAAACTTGTTCTAAAAAAATGACATTAAGTCTAAAACAGCTGTGTTTTAACACTAGTAATAACAATATTTTTTTTCCTTTCAGATACTGATGTTACATCAGTGTCCACTTGTAAGCTCTTGGAGAAGTATCATTTAGATAGTGTGGGTATGAATGGAAGAATATTATCAGCTAACAATGATTTTCTTTTCCTTTCAGAATGCCTGCCCTACCACAGTGTCCACGTGAAAGATCCTTGGAGAAAGTTTCCATTGAGATGCTGTGGGATAAATGGAAAAAATATTATCAGCTACCAATGTTTTCTTTTCCTTTCAGAATGCTGTTACCACAGTGTCCATTGTAAAGCCCTGGAGAAAAAGTATTCCATTTGAGATAGCTGTGGGTATGAATGGAAGAATATTATCAGCCGAACAATGATTTCTCTTTTTCCTTTCAGAATGCTGTGACCACGTGTCCACTTGTAAGATCCTTGGAGAAAGCATTCCATTTGAGATAGCTGTGGGTATGAATGGAAGAATTTATCAGCTACAATGATGTTCTATTTTTCCTTTCAGAATGCTGCTACCACAGTGTCAATTGTAAAGCTCCTTAGAAAGTAGTCCATTTTGCGATAGCTGTGGGAGATGAAGAATATGTCAAGCTAACCAATGATTTTTCGTTGTCCTAGTCAGAATGCGGTACCACAGTGTCACTTGTAAAGCTCTGGGGAAAGTATTCCATTTGAGATAGATTTGTGTATGAATGGAAGAATTATTGGATACGAGATAAGAACATAGAACAGTAATATCACCGTCAGGAATGCATATCCAGCTCAGAATTTCATGACGATACACCGATTAGGGTTGTTATGGTGAATAGACTAATTAATGCCATTATAGGGGTTTCTGAGTTTATCATGGTGCTGATGGAGTACGCTCCGCCCAGCTCTGAATTCATGGACGTACCATCAGATTTGTTTTATAGTTAAGAGATAATTAAACGCATTAGCGGTTTTGAGTTTTTCATGGTAATGATGGATGTCACGCCCAGCCTCTGAATTCTATGGACGAACACAGGATTATGGTTATGGTTAAAGAGACTTATTATGCATTAGGCGGTTTCTGAGTGTATCCATGGGTTCATGTGATTTTTTGTCACGTCCAGCTCTGAATTCATGGAAAAGATAACCAAGATTAGGGTTTGGTGATCAGAAGGACTAATTAATGGCTGAGTAGCGGGTTTTCTGAGCTTATACAGGTGTCATGGATTTTTGCGTCCAACTCTGAATTCATGGACAATACCCAGATTCGGTTATGGGAAGAGACTAAGTAAGACAGTAGCAGGTTTCTAAGTTATTATTATGTTGTAGGATTGTCACGTCCAGCCCTGAATCCATGGACGATAAACAAGATTAGCATTATGTGAGAGACTATTTAATGACATAAACAGTTTATGAGTTTATCACCATGTTCATGAACATCACATCCATGTTGCAAGTTGTTTTCATTATTGGAAGTTCTCTTCTATCGATTTTATTCCTTTAATGATTTTTAAAAGAACTCGGTCCAGTGATGTTAAAACAAGCAAAAGCGGTGTGATAAAAATTGGCTGTGATTTCGCGAATAATAGATCGAAAAGTTTGGAGATTTTTGCAGAGGGAATACAAAGTTTACGTAACTCTTCAGAAAAGTCTGCTAAAGGAACCTGACCGACACTATCTTTAAGATTAATTAAATATACATCCTTGTCTACCTGGAGTTTACTAAGTATGCACATGAGCTTGTATACCACCCTGGTATGCCAGCTCATTGGTGTTGTGATCTATATCGAGGTTGACAAACAGAAGGACGTAACTCACTTTTGGTGATTTTGATGGGTTTGGTACCAAAAAAATTACTGAAAACCAGGAAAGCCTTAACTCAAGTTTACTTCCAATTGTTATAAAGCAAAAAACACTTCACCAAATCTCAATGTGCACACTTTGTTACTAACAGAAAGCCTAACTCTGAAGTTACGACCTTCTGATGGTAACAGTATTTGGCCAAACAATGAGTTGAGGCTTCATAGCTTGTGGCCCAATTGCCAGAATTGCAACAGCTTTTTAGCTCCCCATCCCACTTTTAGTGATGTGATTCTTTTAAAACATTCCAAGGGATACATGGCTTAAACATTGATTGATGAAATAATGTGTCATCAAAGCCATGAGTGAGATTGTAACTCACAGATTCCGTTTTCAGTTACCAATCGAAGACGTAACTCAGCCTTAAAAGAAATATTAAGGAATTTCTTTAATTCTGCTGTTCATATTAAAAAATTGTCTTTGTTTACTAAAGTTATAAATGTTTGCATTACCGTATATATGAGCTTTATGAGATGGTTACATTTTGAGTAATGAATAGATTTGCTTAGTAGAAAATATAAAAACATCCGTTCTCAAAAGCAGTATTTTTTAGTTAAGGCTTTCTGATTTTCAACCCGAATAGTTATCATCTTAACTGTTAGGGTCTAGATTTCGTGAACGCAGGTGGTACCTGAGCAGAATACACAGGAGACAAACTTTTTTTTTCTTGGCCTGATTAATTTGCAGATTCAGATATGGAATCTTGTCATTTCAGGCCAATTTTAAATCACTGCAAAACATCCAATCTCAAATGATCGAATTTTGGTTGATTTGAAGGCAGACTTTACTGAAGAGTTACTTTGTATGCCCTCTGAAAAAATATCAAATGTTTTATTTTTTGGTTGAATTTGAAGGCAAAAAATTTACTTTTCTGAAAGTGGGTGGTACTTACTTATATTGGAATCCCTTCTGCAAAAAATCTCATTTTTGGTGTTTGTTTTAGGTTCGGATAGCATCTGAACTGTTATATTTATCTACACAACCACTTCTTCAAGAAGTACCTATGGAAGTACTGTAGTAGAACATGGAGTAGAGTACCTGCATGGGTACCACATCGTGGCCGCAAAGTGGGGTAATCATCCACATCGGTAATTTAGCTGCATGTCACCAGGTGGCTTGTATACTTCGCAAGTACTTAGTGTAGGCACTGCCTCAATAATGTAATCAAGGGGGTACCCTTCGAGTAGAGTCTAGATTACACGGGGAGAGTAGCCTAAGCTCTGGGTACACCGTGAGTAGGAATCTTGCTTGGTTGGTATCCATTACAATGGTTTGCGGTGGTGTTGCACGTATAAATTCTGAAAATGCCCAGGAAATAATGATGATTTTTGACAGTGTTGAAGTCTTTCCTTTGATTGCAAATAAAGCACAGTTCAAACTGATCATTTGTATTTAAAATGTCAATTGTGTGGTGTTTTTTTAATTCTCATTCAGTGTGTGGGGCTTAGTATGCATACACACATTATCATTTTTATTTATGAATCTTTCCCTGGAGATGGCAACACAGGTCGGGACTCAACCCGGGAACCCTCGTATGCGCAGGATTGGAAGAGAGCGATGGATATCATCTAGAGTGTTAGGTTATGAAAGTGCCCATCGCTTTCCTAGCGGATAGCATCAGAAGGTTATATTTCCATACACGATTATATTGTTTTGATTTTGTAACTACTTAAAAAAATTCAAAACAAAATGAAAACGCAATATCATTGTTGACTGCCTAGTAAAGGGGGATGGTCGATTTAAGGTATGAAGTTTTTATCTGATCGATTTGCCTTCGCCAAAAAAAATCATCTGTAAAGTTTCGCACCGATATTTCAATCCGTTTTCATGTGAGCGCTTAAAAACGTGATTTTGTAAACCCCATGTGTACTGTGTAAAATTAATATTGGTCAACCAAAATGGGCCACCCATTCTCGCTCATAACATCCAACCCAAACATCCTTTGGCTATTAAGATTTTACAGAGTAAATGGACAAATACGAGCTTTCTTTGATACATAAATGTGGACCACTTCCGGTAAAATTGGGGCTTCTGGGGACGATGGCTATTAGCGATTTTGGGCCATGGACCTTTAATATAAGACGGTTTTAGATTCTTTGTCTACATGGTAATGCATACATATGGTTAGGCAGTGCGCATTAAAGTACTCACTGTCAAATTAAAGGCTGACTCAGAGATTTGAAAATATTTTGTCTTGTTCGACCACAAAACTTTAAAATGTCTACCACTGTTCAAAGTGCAATTGAGAGAAATTCATATCCTAAAAAAATCTCCTTTTGTCTCGTTAACAAAATTGCAAAAATTAAGCCAAATAACTGATTACCTAATTTGACCCCTAATTGACCTGAATATTCAACTTCAAGACCACTCCTTCCCACACCCACTTAATATTGTTGTAATACGTTTCAAATGGGGAAATGGAGGAAACTAAACCTAATTAAAAACTTAAAACCATAATACCAGAGGTTGGGGGCATAATGGTATATTTTTTTTATAATTTCTTTCAAAACGAGGTGGAGTCTTAGGCCATTTTGTTTTTTTTGTTGCTAAAAACAACAAATCAGGAAAGACTTGTTGGCCTAAGATGAATTTGAGGTCTGTAAAATGGACTTTTAAATTTTGTACATTGAAAGAAATAGGATATTTTTCCTATTTCCGACAAAAACAAAAAAAAAAAGCGACTATCGTAGTCATTGATTTTGCTAGAAATTCCTCAAAAGGTGCAATATAATAACAGCCTAAAACTTTTTCACGCAAAACATTAACCAAAGTCATTCTCAATGGCAGAAAAAAAACTATTTTTACAAAATTCATTTCAATTAAGGCAAGGCAATACACAGAATAACAAAAACATGACCCAGATCTTAAGGGTTACTGGATGTTGAAATACAGTGTGTATTGTGTAAGGTTCAAGCCATTTAACATGTCAAACCTGCCAATTGTTATGGAGGGTTTTCAACCAACAAGTGATGCTATTATTAACTAACAACAGACAATTGACAACTATTGCAAGAGGACTGGTACGATTGTGCTATGAAGGTCAGTGTATTGTTGTAAGGTCAGCATGTACAACCCGTTACATAATATGCCGTGTCATGCCAATGCCACGCAGTGGGTTTTCATGCAACTGTGATGCTATGATTAACAGACAAAAGACAGTAGAAGGCAACTTCTTGTAAGTAACAGAGTTGTTTTTAGGGGCTTATGACAATTCAGGACCATTAGGTGAAGAAAAGGATTGCAATGCTTATGAGTGACTCTACTCCCTCGGCAAGGTGAAGAACATTTTTCTTTAGTTTAGCAATAGTGAACTTGATTACTTTGGAAACAGGTTGTTATAGTTAGGGAAGCAATATACCGTATGCTTTATAGGTTGATAGTAATTATAAATGTGAATGGTTTGTTTGTGTCAGATTTTGGCCATAGTGAATAATTTAACACCAAAATCCCATTGACTTCATGTACAAAATTAAAAGTCATTTTACCGAACTAAAAATTCATCTTAGGCGAAAAAAAGCTTCCCAGATTTGTTTTCAGACAACCAAAATGGCCTAAGAATCCATCGTTTTGAAAAAAACGATCGACCCACCCCTATAATACCCAAACATTCATACATACATAAAAAAGTGATTTCTTAACTTTGCTCTAAGCAAGCAAATGGCATGAAAAAAAAACAAAAGTAAGAGAGAAATTTGAATCCAACCATTTAACAAAAAATCAAAATTAACCACTGACTTGTATTTTCATGAACAGCCTGAAAGAATGGGCATTTAATTGTGGGTACTACATTTACATCACAAAACATAAAGTAAAAAAAATAAATAAATGCATCTTGCCAGTTTGTGCTAGCTGCAGTGATAGTGAGCGACTACTTACCATATAGAGCACCTATACATCTCGAGTACAAAATTTTTGCTGATTAAATCTGTAGACAGCCTGACAAGGACCCCTGATTCTTAAAGGTCCCAGGAAATGACAAATAGAATTGAGGTGGTTTGTGTCAAGTCTACAAGGGACGGGCGAGAAAAGCTGTTCGATATTTGATTGTGGTGAGACATCATTAGGGACTATTGATTTTCAGAGTGATAGAATAATTCCAGGTGACTGGTGTGAATCTATGCATGGGCACTGACTGGAAATCAAAGTGTCACTAATGAGGTCACTGGTAGTGGATTCTTTTTTGTGGCCCTATTTATTTGAATGGAATGCCCCGTAAAGAGTTGGACTAGGTTTATCATATCTTTTCCTGGGACCTTTTAAGTGTGGCAATGGGTGTCCTTAATGGACGAGGGGGGGGATCGATTAGACAAGGTCAATTTTTTAAATGATCCATTTTGTACTGAAAAATACCTTGTTATTTGGTATTTGTCCTATTCCAGACTGCGAGGCACCCCCTTAAACCAAAGCAATTTTTACTAAAATTGTGAGATCCCCCCACAGGATTCAGTAAGGAGGTTTATGGCCATTTTTTTTTCAAAATCTGAAGGAGAGAGGATTTGCTCGAACTACATGGGAGCCTGAATTCTGCACCTGTCAATCAAATAAGCTCAATACATTGCTCAACTCTTAGTCGTAGCGTGTGAATAGGGAGTGTGTGCGTCAGTGCTGGGAGAGAACCGTCTTGTGTGATCAGGGAGTGTGTGCGTCAGTGCTGGGGAGAGAAACGTCTTGTGTGAATCAGGGAGTGTGTGCGTTAGTGCTGGGGAGAGAGCGACCGTCGGTGTGAATCATGTGAGTGTTTTGGTTTGTTTGCTGTTTCCTGCGTCAGTGCTGGGGAGAGAACCGTCTTGTGTATCAGGGGTCTTGTGCGTCAGTGCTGGGAGAAGAACATCTTGTGTGAATCAGGGAGTGTGTGCGTCAGTGGTCTGGGGAGAGAACGTCTTGTGTGACTCAGGGAGTGTGGGCGTCAGTGCGGGGAAGAGTAACCGTCTTGTTGAATCAGGGAGTGTCTGGTCATTGACTGGGAGAGAACCGTCTCGTGTGAATCAGGGAGTGTGCGCGTCATTGGCTGGGAGAGAACCGTCTGGTGTGAATCAGGGAGGCGTGTGTGCGTCAGTGCTGGGAGAGAACCGTTTGTGTGAATCGGGAGGTGTGCGTCAGTGCTGGGGAGAGAACAGTCTTGTGTGAATCAGGGAAGTGTGTGAGTCCAGTGTGGGGAGAGAACCGTCTGTGTGAAGCAGGGAGTGTGTGCGTCGTGCTGGGGAGAGAACAGTTCTTGTTGAATCACGGGAGTGGGCGTCAGTGATGGGAGAGAACCGTCTGTGTGGAATCAGGGGAGCGTCAGTGTGGAAGGAGAGAACGTATTGTGTGAATCAGGGAGGGTGTGGTCAGTGCTGGGGAGAGAACCGTCGTGTGTGAATCAGGGAGTGTGTGCGTCGTGCTGGGGAGAGAACCTTCTTTGTGTGAAGAAGGGAGGGTGTGCGGTCAGTGCGGGGGAGAGAAGAGAACATCTTGTGTGAATCAGGGAGGGTGTTGCGTCAGTGCTGGGGAGAGAACCGTCTTGTGTGAATCAGGGAGTGTGTGCGTCAGTGCTGGGTTTGAGAGAAGAGAAACGTCTTGTGTGAATCAGGGGAGTGTGTGCGTCATTAGCTGGGAGAGAAGAGAAACCGTTCTGTGTGAATCACGGGAGAGTGTTGTTGCGTCAGTGCTGGGGAGGAAACCGTTCTCGTGTGGTCAGGGAGTGTGTGGGTCAGTGCTGGGGAGTGAGAGAACCGTCTCGTGGGAATCAGGGTGTGTGGTCAGTGCTGGGGAGAGACGTCTTGTGTGAATCAGAGGGTGTGCGTCAGGCTGGGGAGAGAACCGTTGCACACCTCCCTGATTCACACAAGACGAGTTCTCTCCCAGCACTGACGCACCAGCACTTACGCACAAACGCCCTGATTCAAACAAGACGTTCTCTCACCAAGATGACTGCACCACACTCCCTAGATTCCACAAGAGACGGTTATCTCCCCAGCAATGACCACACACTCCCTGATTCACACAAGGGCGGTTGCTCTACCAGCTGGGGAGCCCAAGAACCCCGTCTTTGTGGAATCAGGGGGGAGTGGTGCCTTCAGTGTGGGAGAGAACCATCTGTGTGTGAATCAGGGAGTGTGCGCGTCAGTGCTGGGGAGAGGAGAACGGTTGTGTGAATCAGGGACGGGAGTGTGTGCGTCAGGCTGGAGAGAACCGTCTTGTGAATCAGGGAGTGGTGAGTCAGTGCTGGGAGAGAAACCGTCTTTGTGAATTCAGGGAGTGTGGGCGTCAGTGCTGGGAGAGAACCGTCTGTGTGAATCAGGAGTGTGTGCCGTCAGGTGCTGGGGAGAGAACGTTTGTGTGATAAGGGAGTGTGTGCGTCAGTGCTGGGAGAGAACCGTCTCTTGTGAATCAGGGACGTGTGTGCGTCAGTGCGTGGGGAGAGAACCTCTTGTGAACAGGGAGCGTAAGGGCTGGGAGAGAACCCGTTTGTGTGAATCATGGGAGTGTGTGCTCGTCAGTGCTGGGGAGAGAAACCGTATTGTGTGAATCGGGAGTGTGTGCGTCAGTGCGGGAGAGAACCGTCTTGGGTGAATAAGGGAGTTGTGTGCGTCAGTGCTGGGAGAGGAACCGTATTGTGTGAATCAGGGAGGGTGGGGCGTCAGTGCTGGGGAGAGAACAGCTATTGTGAATCAGGAGTGTGTGACGTCAGTGCTTGGGGGAGAACCGTCTTGTGTGAATCAGGGAGTGTGCGCGTCAGTGCTGGGGAGAGAAACGTCTTGTGTTGTGAATCAGGGAGTGTGTGCTTCAGGGTGGGAAATGAACCGTCGTGTGTGAATCACGGAGTGTGGCGTCAGTGCTGGGGAGAGAACCGTCTTGTGGAATCAGGGGGTTGGTGTGTGCGTCATTGCTGGGAGAGAACCGTTCTTGGGTGAATACAGGGAGTGTGTGCGTCAGTGCTGGGGAGAGAACAGTCTCGTGTGAATCAGGAGGTGTTGCGTCAGGGCTGGGAGAGAACCGTCTCGTGTGAATCAGGGAGTGTGTGCGTCAGTGCTTGCAGGGGAGAGAACCTTCTTGGGTGAATAAGGGAGGTGTGCGTCAGTGCTGGGGAGAGAACCTTCTTGTGCTTGAATCAGGAGTGGGTGGCGTCAGTGCTGGGGGAGAGAACCGTCTTGTGGCATCAGGGAGTGTGTGCGTCAGTGCTGGGGAGAGAAACCGTTTGTGTGAATCAGGGGGTTGTGTCGTCATTGCTGGGAGAGAACCGTATTGTGGAATCAGGGAGTGTGGGCGTCATGTGCTGGGGAGAGAACAGTATCGTGTGAAATCAGGGAGGTGTGCGGCAGTGCTGGGGAGAGAATAAAGTCTCGTGTGAATCAGGGAGTGTGTGCGTCAGTGTGGGGAGAGAACACGTATTGTGGAATCAGAGTTGTGCGTCCAGTGCTGGGGAGAGACCGTTCTGTGTGTGTGAATCAGGTGAGGTGCTTGCGTCAGTGCTGAGGGGTGAGAAAAGGCTGTGTGAATAGGGAAGAGTCTTGTGGTCTCCCTGTTAGTAAATGAGAGTATGAAACAAATCTCTAAACAACAAAGACGGCTTTCCCATAGCATCATTCTTACTATCATGACTTGACCCCATCGCAGGCCTTTTCTAAGCGCCTTGACTATAGCGTCAATGAATGTGGGTGGTTTTTCTAATGCAAAAGAACATTATTGCGAATGGTAACAATCTCCAATCGAGGTCCTCCGGGGTCTATGCTCTAACAGGAAAACATTAGGAAAGAATCGAAACCCTCGCCAAACCATACCAGAAATGGCCTTTGCCATCGAGAGACCACATAGACAATACGGAAGTACTTTATGTGAAAACACGCACCACAGTAAAAGCAACCTCAGTGTCTGATGACAACAACATCGAAGTCCGCACCATTGAGTTCAGCACTGTCATAGTTACATCCGTCTACAAAACTCCATCAGTAGACTTCAAGCATCCTCAATTCAGCCTTGGGAATACCACCAAACCTCACTTCTTCATTGGTGATTTCAACAGCCATAGTACTCAATGGGGCTACAATGAAACTAACAAAGGTGGACAAGCTGTCGAAGAATGGATAGACAGTCAACATCTACGTCTCCTTCACGACCCTAAGCTGCCGCCATCATTTCATAGCGCCCGTTGAGAGAGAGGTTACAACCCTGATCTAGCTATTGTTAGCAAAACATCTCTAACCTGTGTAGCAAGATTGTTCTGGATCCTGTTCCACTAACTCAACATCGACCAATCGGTATCCAAATCAACGCTGCAGTAAGAACAAACAAAGTGCCTTTTAAGCGTCTCTTTAACTATAGACCAGTTAGCATCCTACGTCACTTCTTTTGTTGCCTGCGAATCCATTCCTGCGAATCGTTATGGCCCATAGTATTAAAACTCTAACAGATACAATTGCTCACTGTGTAACAGGCCGACCTATTTCAAGATACCAGGCCCTAACATGTTTACAAACATTGCTGTTAACTGGTCTATAGAAAAGCAGACTGGAAAGGATTTACCGATGACCTGGATCAGAATGTGAAGAAGATTGCCCCAAAACCCCATAACTATGACAACTTTGCCCAACTAGTGAACTAGTAACTGCCCAGAGATTCATACCCAGAGGCTGTAGGATGGAATATATACCAGGCCTTTCCAAGGAATGTGCTAGAGAATATCAAGAGTATATCACCATGTTTGAAGCTGATCCTTTTTCGGCTGAAACAACTGCTAAAGGTGAGGAAGTTTCGGAGAGGATCTCCCAGGAAAAGATCAAAACCTGGCACACTTTGATTGAATCCGCCGATATGACCCATAGAGCAAGAAAGCATGGTCTACCGTCCGGAAGCTCCTAGGGGATCCAACAGAACCTCCACAGCAGCCAAATGTCACGCCCAACCAAGTTACCCACCAACTGCTTTTAAATGGCCCAAGAAGATCAAACTAGACCGTAAGAGGTTTAGTGGTGACCCTGGTTTCACTCGCCCCTTCAACATGGACGAATTGAAATCCGATATTGCTAAACTTCAACCAGGGGTTCGTCCGCGAAACTCAGTCGTAACTCTACGTGCATACTATGTCATGCCTGAGTGGATCAACTTATCCAAAGCACTGTGTAAATGGTATGAAAAGGTCTGTTATGTAGGACATACGCATGAGTTAGTATACACGTAGGGTTACGCATGAGGTTCGCGAACGGACCCCAGGAAAAGCAGTAGGCCTTGACAACATCTCAACTGAGCAGCTGAAAATAATCGGGCCAGTAGCAAAGGAATGGCTTCTTGAGCTCTACAATTGCTGCCTTATTTCCCACAGGTTCCCAAAGATCTGGAGGAAAGCACATGTTAAAGCCTGGGAAAGATCCATCCAATCCCAAAAGCTACAGGGTCGTTCCATGCCAATTCAACAAATTGAGTACACCATCACCTCATGGATTTCTTTCTTTTTCGGTGTATTGAAAGATAATTCATGAGAAACTAAAATCCTGAAAATTTGCCCTCTGTACCTCTTTTCGTTTTCACGCTACAGCAATTTTAAATTTGAGGGGGTCACCTCAAAAAACATGTACTGGTGTGAAATTCAATATTCAGAGGGACCCCTCAGATCCTTCAAACTTGGCATTCTGGATTACCTTTTGCTGCAAATTGCAAATATGTGATCAGAAAAAATGCAACTTGCTCCAATTTAAAGTTACAGGGGGTTAAAAATGGCTCAAAAACACTCGGACGATACTTTGTAAAAGTAATATAACTTCCAAATTTGGGCTGGTGAAAGCTAATCTTTAATACTACCCTTGTGTACAATCTTATACTTATATCAGCTTTATTGGAAGAGATATAGCTGTCGCAAAAAGCAAAAAGTCCAATTTAACCTAGACTTGACCCCCTAAAATCAATGTCAGACATTTTGCACCAAATTCTGCTTGAAATATGGTTAAGAGGGCCCCCTGTTGAAGTTGTGTGGCAAGTTTCAATATGGTGTCTAACTGCCTTATGTAGGTAAACCGGCTTTATTCTTTAAGAATCTAAACTTTCAATTAATAAAATAGACCCACAATTCCCATTGAAAATGTACACAGAATTTGAACTTTGCCAACCTGGAGTAGTTAAGTTGGGGAGTAGTTTAAGACTTAATCCAATAGTTTTGAACTTGTAGAACTCAACAATGAAATTGATCAATCACCTTAACTGATGTTGGTATGGACCAAATTGCAAGCTTGTTGTTTGTTTGTAAGGAATTTATAATACTTAATTTCCTAATTGAATTATATAGCAAAACAGGGTGAACGGGGCAAGTTAATACTCGGTTTGCAAAGGTCAGGTTTCCTATGATGTTTCAATGGGAAGTTCTTTCAAAAACTGAATACAGGTGTCATAACCTAGCGGTGTCCATTTGACTGAGTTCCTACCATAAATGCTCTTGTGTTCTCCATCTGAGTGCTGTATGAATTCATTTGTTTTCAGCACTGTACACCAAATGGCCTCGTCAACAAGGTGTCACGGTTTATTTCGTACAGGGTCTGCTATGTGTAAGCTAGGACACTCTCTCACTGGGGACACTCAGGTTCTTTACACTGGTACATGAAATGGGCTTTTT
The DNA here is from genome assembly GCA_023653785.1 of Ophioderma brevispina. Lineage (NCBI taxonomy): Eukaryota > Metazoa > Echinodermata > Ophiuroidea > Amphilepidida > Ophiodermatidae > Ophioderma > Ophioderma brevispina. The sequence goes on from JAMKCH010063960.1 coordinate 16,286, forward strand.
GAAGGGGGGGGAAAAAAAAACCAGTTGTTGCTTATAGAAGACACTTAGACACAACAATGAAACTTGCAAAAATATTCAAATAATAAAATAAGAAAACATTAAAAAAAGGAAAATTTGGTGCAGAATGTCTGACATTGGTTTGTAGGGGCCAAGTCAAGGTCAAATTGGGATTTTTGCGACCCCAGATATCTCTTCCAAACAAAAGACAGAACTATATACCACCTGGCACAAAAAGTAAATCTGCACGTTTTTCGATCAGTAATGTGCCAAAGTCCTACCATTTTGAAGTTTTCGAAATATACATTTATTGCCTAGTCGTGCGCTTGCATTTACTACATGGATGGTAAGAAAGGTTGCAGAAATGGCTGAGATAGAACGCCCAAAAGACACAACCCCGAAACCAAAAAGTTGCAGTTTTTGGATTTTTCAAGGGCATTGCCAGTGAATACGCGGACCACAATCAATATTGCAAGTGGCTTTCTCGCTTATCAGGTCAGAAACCTCTGTTGTAAAAATCAATACACACGTATTATTGCGTTGTTACCACACAGGGACATTGAAAAATTAAAAAAAAAAAACTGCAACTTTGGTTTGGGGGGTTTGCGTCTTTCGGGTATTCTATCTCAGCCATTTTTGCTCGCTTTTTACAAGGGGTGTTCATGCAGCGTCACTTTGAAGCGTTGACCCACCCTCCTCAAGGGTCGCCTCGCCAATATCGACGCGCCTCGACGTCGAAGCTTCAGTGTCAATGATGTTGTTTGTTTATGTGGAAGCTGGCGTTTTCTTTTATTTCTTTTATTTTCCTTTGTGAAGCTTTACCTATAATGTGTTTTTTAAAAAGGGTGGAAGCGTTGACGTGTTATTTTGTGATTCCTGGGTGATAAGACGTCGAATCCAATACGTCGGTCGCGTCGAAAACATGTCGAAATCTGCTTTTTCCTTCCTCCCAAACAAATCCTCACAAAGCCCATGAAGAATCGCCGCCGTCAGGCGGATCACCGACACAGAGAGTCGGCAGCACTAATTGACCGTAAGAACAAATTGGTGTAGTTATTGTTAGCAAATCAATAATTTTTTTGTTTGGGGCCGCGACCACGGGGTATCCACTGACCACGCTGCCAACAAGTTTTGGAAGTGGTGTTACACCCTAATTGGTTGTATTGAAAGAGTAAAGATAATCTTTGGGATAAACCGAGATCCGTGACTGATTAACGTTTAGCTTTATGTCTACCTCACTGTTTTGTATAACTTTTAACTTAAAAAAAACATCCATGTGAATAATACTGTGACTTGCGATTCAGCTGATTGCCGGAACTAACCATTGGCTGTAACGTTAATGGGCTTTCTCATTGTTATTTCCAAGGGATGAAAAAAGACGTAAATATTTAATTCACATAGACCCTATTAAAACACACCTGTCTGAACTATAGGGTAGGCCCTACAATCAATAGACGAAAATAAATAAAAAAATGCGCGTCTCAAGCAAAAATTATAAAATTCCCTGTTATAATTTTAAAGTAAGTAAGGACCATCCCTTCCAGCACACCGCCTTAGTCGGCGGCAAACACAAAGCAAAAGTAAAAGAGATTTAAAAAACCGGTTGAAATACATTTAACAAACAAATATGACCATGGTTAATAAAGATGATTCGTATTTTGAATCGCGTGTTTGAAATGATAACCTATCTTCCTATCAGCACAAGATAGGTGCAATTAGGACCATGAAATATTTTCCACCTCCATTTTACAAAATCCTACTCGCGAAACTGAAAGAACGTAACCAACACCTGGGCGTAATGGCCCGTCCATAGTTCGACGGGTTTCCCATTCGCCGTCAAGGGTTCCCACCCACGATGCCTTTTTATGAGCTGCTATTTTCTCGATGCTTGTCTTCCAGATTTTTAACTCCCTACTAAAAATTTATGATTATTATTTCTTCTTCGTATCGTTTAGGTTATTTTTTCGTTTTAACTTAATATTTGCTACACTGGTGTGTTATTAATTTGCGTTATCGTCACTCTGATCTTGAACGAGCGTGATGTGAAAACTGGAGCTTTGATGTAAAAACGGTCAATCATCGAACGTAATATGCTTTATGTGTGCCGCGCTACCGACAACACATTCGATCGTTCTTGTTTTTTGCCGGATTGACCCTGGAAGACCCCTTTCTTATTGATCCAAGATTTTTGTGGTTTCAGGGCTTCAAATAATATGAATATGGGGAACGTTTTGACAGGCATTTAATGATTTTTCCCCGCTAAATTCAGTGTCAAAATGTTGATTTTCAACCAGAGAAGATGATTTGTACGAATGAATTACTGGAATCAACTTTCACAACCCTGACAAAAATATACGGCTTCGGCAAAACATGCGAAAAGCATAATTGGATCACAAACCTTATAGTAGGTCCTCGTAAAGGAATACATACACGGTTTTCATCAGCAAACATCAAAGTATCTTGATCTTAGCTAATCATTTCTAGGAACCAAGGATTTACTCAGTTTTTTACTTTGATTAGATAACTGTCGTGCGCCGCAGGCCCAATAAATTTAATAATCTAATCATATTATAATCTACTATTTTTTTATATATCATTTTGTCTAGCGTCTCAGACCGATAGCCCCTAAAGAGTGCAGGGGCTTGAAGAAGGAGGGAAATTATGGTGTAACAGTTTTAACAAGGTGTGCCGCATGCATAAAGGTCGCTTAGCTTAGCTGTTTTGCGCCGCAGGCCCCTATAAAGACGCTTAAATAGCCCATATAGCCAACTGATTGCGCCGCAGCCTATAAAGATCGCTTCGCCAACTGTTTTGCGCCGCAGGCCTATAAAGATCGTAGCCACTGTTTTTTTTTGCGCCGCAGGCCTATAAAGTCGCTTAGCTAACAATTTTGCGCCGCAGGCCTAGTATCCCTTTTCTACTCTTTTACGGAATAAACCCTCAATACTATATTTACGTTATTCCGATGACATAGGATGACCTTGAAATGTGATTAATCTCTTTTTCTGCTGTTTTACCGGAATAAACCTAAATACTAGATGAAACGGTTTTATTCCGTTATAGATGACCTTGAAATGCGAGTAATCTCTTTTCACTCTCTTACGGAAGAAATCTCAATACTAGATTACGGTTTATTCCGTACATGACCTGCAATGTGAGGAGCATTTTTAAATCGGTATAGGATTATAAATTTTTTTTTGGGGTGGTATATAGAGATATCATCTAAAAAGTGAAAAAGTGTGAGGAGGACTCTAAATAAGGGTCCCTCCATTTCTAAAATGTCCCTCTAATATCTAGAAATTTCTCTACAAAAATGTCCGCTAAAGTATAGAAACTAATATACACAACCATACATACATACACACAAACACAACACCATACTCATATAACACACACACGCATACATACATACATACATACCTACATACCACATACACACTACACACCATACACACCTACACAATACATACATACATACATTCGCACCCCGTAAATCTCCCCCTCTGCTTTTCAGCCAGGGGGATAGAAAAAAAAAGGGTAAATGTCCTGCCGAGCCAGCTCGTGCACGGAGTGCCCATCTCTCTTCCTTAGCGTTTGGGCCCAGACTCCTCCGTATTATTTTTTGCTTGTGGGGTTCGGCCACTCTTCCGCACAGCGAGTCTGTTTTACTTTCCCACATTAAATAATGCTGGTACCCATTTATGCACTGGGTGAGAGAGTAATTGAGGTAAAGCGCCCTACTCAAGCACAACACGTTTTTGGCCACAATGGGGTTCGTACGCCGAACCTTTGGAGTGCGGGGCGAGCGCTCAATCCACTGGACCACGCGGCCTTCAATAATAATGAGACTTCAACTTAGACAAAATAAAGGAGCGGGTTAGGCCCATACATACTTTCCAGTCGCAGCGAGCGATTGGCGTGCGCAATACCGATTTTGACCCAGATCAAGTGTTTTGCAGCTCGCTGGCGACTGGAAGTATGTCATGGGCCTTATGGATATCTCTTACAATCAAGGTGAAGTTTCACAAAACTAACTACAAAAAAGATAGACAAGGGGTTATTTCCTTCTCAATAACATGATGAACAGAGGTGGTGTGGGGAGGGGGAGAGGAAAGGAGGGGGAGGAAGGCAGGCGCGGTAACCAGACCTGAGCCTCCGGGGGGGGGGGGCAAGATCAAGAAGTTTCCCCATTTTTTCCCCGCTTCGCTTCGCTCGGCCGGGTAGCCCCATTTTTCCCCTTCTACCCCTTCTTCTCGTCCCCATTGTTTAGGGCTTCTCCATCCCCATTTTAGTTGTCTGGGGGAGCAGTCTGCCCCTGTCCCCCTCCTACTGGGTTACGCCACTGAGGGTAAGGGAAGGGTAGAAAAAGAAGGGGGACGGTGAACAGTATCACGCCCTTCTTCTTATCGTGTCCAAGTCACTGTGATTCTCAATATAATCCAGCCAGAGATGTGTACAGCGTCTGCTGCTTCACTGAATTCCGCAAGGTCCTTGTTTGGTGCATTGTTGCTCCAGCAGTGGGAGACCAAAGCTGTTCCATTGTCCTGTAGTGCTGTTCCACAACAACCACAGGTAGTGTCCTTATCTGCTTCCATGTAGCCCATTTCTGAAAAAAGGAACCCTTAGATCGGCAGATTCTGGTTCTCATCTGTTGAGGCCCGCCATTCAGCCTTGGAGTCAGCTCCAGGTGGGAGATGCTCACAAGGTTCGATACTCAATAGTGTTACTTGGTTTGAGGCAAGTCTTTCTTTCCAAGGCGACTCTCTTAAGCTCCTTAGAGACTGTTTCAAGAGGTTGGACTTTTCTTAATAAATCTCTCTCTGGATTTAAGGCGGTTGGCAGCAGGTATCTGTCCAGACATAGGTGCTTCACATTAGATACTTGGTAGCTACGCTTTTGCATTCTCGCTACGCTACGACGGATTTCTGGTGGAGCAATATAGGTTTCCCGTTGGTGTTGGAACGAGACATACTGCGATAAGCCGGGAGGAGGCATTTAAGCGCTGAATCAAGCTTCTTTGGCATTGCTTGGATCTTTCCCACACAGGGCCAGCACACTTTCCCATGAGTACCACAGGGCAAGTGCCGTCGATTAGTGTATGTGGGCGAGCACCCCATCTTGTGCCATACAGTGAGTTTGTTCAAGATATTACTGCGTAAACATACTTACTCTTCGGTCTTCTCAATATGGGTCTTATAAGAAGCGTGCGGTCCAAGGGTTCCTCCTAGGTACACATGGTTTCCAGTGCTCCGGGGGGTTCCAGACCAGGTAACTTTAAAGCGACGTTTGCTTCACGGTTTGGCGTAAGATGGAAGCACACACTTTGTCTTTGAAATGGATTTGCACGAGGTGTTTTCCTCAATAATAAAGGAGTGAGTTCATCCCAACCTTTGGAGAGTCTCTCTCAACAGCTGGGTGAGGTCGCATCTTGTGCGCTATTTCCAAGATCGTCTGCATAAATGAAAACGACATGTTCCGCACTTGAACAGAGAGGTGCAAGCACCGCTCCCTTGTGGTAGCCATTCTTGATCCTACGCCATCTTCTCTTCTTTGGTCCTCAGCGAACAAAGAACATCCTGTGTTGCCATCAATCATTTTATAAGCTCAATCAAGCGGATGTCCTTGGGTGATGTCCAGAATCTTATGGAGTAGGCATCTCTATTACATTGTCCGTAGGCTGCGGACGAACCCACCTCCGGTTACCATGCCCTTCTCCAAACCATCCCCAATATGTGTGAGTTAGGTTGAGTAACTTCACCTCTGTTACTGTTTTGGTTGATTTGCCTGGCCGGGAACTGCTTGTTCTGGTATGAGGTACTCGTCTATCACAAGTGCGATAACGATTGAGCAGGAAACGTTCAAAGAGCTTGTAGGTATGGCTGAGGAGTGATCTTGGTCTGTAGGGTCATTCCATGCCACTTCAACAATCGAGTCCACCATCACCTCATTCTTTCTTCTTTTTTTATGTATTTGAAAGAAATTCATGAGAAAACTGAAATCCTGGAAACTTGAGCTCTGTACCTTCCTATTCGTTTTCACGCTACAACAATTTTAAATTGAGGGGGGGCACCCGGAGAGAGGGCCGTTGTCCCCTCGCCCTTTACCGGTGTGGAATTCAATATTCAGATGGCCATAAGTAAATAACGACACCCCTTATCCTTCAAACTTAGCATTCAGGATTACCTTGTGCTCAGAATTGCAAATGTTTTGAACATAAAAAATGCACCTTGCCCGCAATTTTAAAAATTACAGGGGTCAAAATGGCTCAAAACTACTCGGACCATACTTTTTTTTTATGGGGGGTGGGGCATAAGTCAAAAAGTAAAAGTTATATAAACTTCCAAATTTGGGCTGGTGATAGTTAATCTTAAATACTACCCTTGTGTACAATCTTATACTTAACCTGGCACAAAAAGTATCTCGGCATTTGTTTAGATCATTATTGGTGTCCCAAAGTCAGAATATTTTGAAAGGTTGCGAATAGACATTTTTGTTGCGATGTCTTGCTCTTCATTTATGCAGGCGTCACTTTGAAGCGTGGACCCCCCCCTCCTCACGTCCATCACCTTTCTTCACCTTGGCCAATATTTTAATCACGTTCAGGATTTCACCATTACTTCACTTGCTTACAAAAAACAAAGGCACGGTATCACTATATTGGCACAATTTGTTAGTCCGGCTTCAACCCTTTGATTTATTTCCCAAGGTGACGCTTCACTTTTGTCAATTTTGGCAGATCTGAAGCTTCACCACCGTTTCACCATACTGGAAAATTACATGTCAAGCGCACTACTGTTTCATCATACTTCCCATTGCATAGTTTAAGCTTCACCACTGTTTCACCTTCACTATTACTTTTGATGTATTTCAAGCTCCGTCTTTCACAATCCTACTTCACCAATGTTCATTTAGTACAAGACCATGACTCATTATGATCAAATCCTGAATTCCACACTTCTTACAAAACCACAAGTCAATCAGTTTCAAATATGCAGCAACATTATTATTTATTTTTTTTTAAAAAAAAAAAAAAAAAAAAAAAAAAAAAAAATTTTATTGTTGTTATAACAATAAAAAAACCAAGATGTCTAATATGTATACAAAACCTGTTTTAACTACAACTCTTGTTACTAACTCTTGTGAGGAACTGTAAAACATTATCTACGTTAACTGTTCCATTGTTTCCAGACATTTCCAGGTTTGCTGAGGGGGGGGGGGGGGGGGGGGGGGGGGGGGGGGGGGGGGGGGGGGGGGGGGGGGGGGGTGTTTATCTTTGACATGGTTTGTTATATAACTGTACACTAAAAATGATCATGTTGCATTTTGTGGCATCATTTTGGTTATTTGTAACGTGGTTTAGAAGGAATGTAATTTTAAATCAAAATGCACTGTCAATACTCTAACATTGTTTTGTCAACAGCTAGTTCTGCTGGAAGAAGGGAGGGATCAGATCCACAAAAGACCAAATTTGAAGGTCTTTGGATCCACATGAAAAGGGAATGGCAACCTGTGGGTACATACGGCTCGACCACAAAACAACACTCCTGTTTATAGAGACAACCTTAAAGAAAATCCAAAATAATTATAATATAAAACAAAGCTAAATTTTGGGATTTTTTTTCATACTCGTGCATAAGGACAATACCCATGGTTTAATTTTGTTATGTGTAGTACTTGTTTACTACATTGTTTAACCCCTTACAGTGTAAACATGTTTTGGCTGTTTACAAGCTTATCAAATTTCCCTCATTCACATTAGCTTGGTTACACCACATTCAGAAACTTTTGGCTGGGTTTATTGTGGCGACTACCTGATATGGACCAGACAATTAACCCTTGCCCATAACCCATATTACAGCAGGTCCGAATTATAAGCACAGCAAACCAAAAGAAGAAACCCTTAAATACCTGAGATTATGATAGTATCATTAAATAGAAAGTCTATGTCCTGATTACATGATCTCAATGCTTTGCTTATTTAGTAGTGGTCACTAACTATAGCAAAAATTGATGGGAAATTGCCTAGGAGCACATCTGCACATATCAAACACACTGCATGCGATTGTATAAACTTGACTGGTTATGTACTGCAAATGACAGCATCATGTACATGCATGATTTTAATAATACCTGGGCAAGATTTCCTGATCAACTCATTCAATATTAGTTTAAACTGTGATACCATGCAGTTGGGGATAATATTCAAATGTATAAGAAGGTAAGCATTGCACAGAGAGCTGAGTTTGGTGGTGATGATGAAACAACCCATAATTTCTGTAAGGGTTTTTTCCGAAAGTGATTTCAATCTTGGGGTCAATTTCCACGAGTGAAATCCAATTTCCAAGAATGAAAAACTACATCTAAAGATTTTGTGCGTTTTCATTGTGCGTGTGGGTGCAGCGAGCGTGTGTGTGTGTGATGGGAGTGTGTGTAGGTGTGTGTGTGTGTGTGTGTGTGTTTGTGTCTGTGTGATTTCCAAGGGACAAGAGTGAAAAATTACATCCAAAGATTGTTTTGCGTTTGCATTGTGTGGGTGGGTGGGCGCGCATGCATGTTTGTAATGTATGTATATGTAGGTGTTTCGTGTATGGGGTGTGTGTGTTATGTAGGTGTATATTATATATATATATTATCATCTCATATCTCCTACTGTCCTGTAATGTATGTATTTCATGTATTGTATGTATATCTGTATGTTTTCCATTGTATGTCTGTCTGTCTGTAGGTGGGTGTGTGTGGTGTGTGTGTGTAGTGTCCAGTTAGTTAGGTTTTGGTTAGGTTTTCGTTTTTCGCATCTCCTTCGATTTAAACAGACTTGGGGTTAAGGTGCAATGGGGGTCCTTCATATATGGCTGATGTCCAAGGTCATGGCCCAAGGTCAAAGGTCATGTTTCCAGACTGCCATCTTGCCAGGGGGTGACGCAAGTTTTACTTACTGGGTAAATTTAAAACTTTTTTTAAATTATTTTATTTATGCAGGGGTCAAAACATAGTTTGTGTGGTCTCTATGCATTCCAAAGAGTCCACAATATTTTAAATTTCGGAATAGCTTGAAGTGAAGAAGTCCTATAGAAGTCTCGAAGTTCATTTTTTTTCCAAGCGACTAATTGATGGACAAGGAAGAAAACACATGTCTATAGGTACATGTATGAATCTCCATTTAGTTACATAGTGTAGTAAGTGTTCGTACGGACCGTATGACTAAAATATCCGATTTTGTCCGTTAGGTTGCTTTTGGTACTGTAACTTTGAGGTTTGAGGATACCTTAAACTTGTTACAGACGTGGTAAAAATTTGGAATTTTTTTTCTCGATTTTCTGGTTGAGCAAATCATTGATAGTGATTATGGTTATGATAGAGCCACAGCAGACGTTAAGTTTCTTTGATACTAGTCGTTATACTTTGTTGCCTGACGTTTCTGCTTTACTTTTGATATGAGTTTCATTGGACCTATACATGTCCATGCGGTACCAATATTGGAAATTGGATTAAGAAACCTCAGGAAATAGGAAATTGGAAGCGAAGTTTTGGAAAATTTATGGAAGCGAAGTTTTCACAGTGTCATTCGCCGTTCTACCTTCTTCTTAGATTAAACTTTAGGACAAACCTAAATTTGGATTAAAAGTTGTTTAATCTATTAAGGATTTAATCTTTTCGAGAGATGGCCAGCGCACACAGTGTTGAAAAAAAAACCTGCGAGCGGCAACATAAAACGTAATCACTATCAATGCGCTCTATATCAATTAATAGGTAGATTTGCAAATAATTTATACTCCTTCCCTTTTCTGCTTCTTTTCTCTATTTACTTCTTTGTGTTCAGCTCCCCTGCATGCGAAAGACTAATGTTGCCATTACAAAAACATATTGGTGTCCATGGTATAAATTTACTCTACAGAATCGGCTTACTGTAAACTGGTGAATTCAGTTATACAATGGTCTGTCAATGATAGAAGGACTTATGTCATGGTTGGCCGGGATGTCAAATCCGCTTTGCGCTAATCTCTTAATACAAGTTGACTCATTTTGGATGGCCAAATAAAAATACACTGTGTTATGTGTGCATTGATATAAGATTAAGAATGCATTATTTGATATTTTGCAGTGTCAAAGGTATTAAGTTATGTTTAAATTACAACGTTTAATGTTGTTTTTATATTTGATGTTTTGACTTGTGCAATGCTTCTTCTTCGTCAAATACCTTTCATTTAAACGATTGGTTGCATGAGGTTACAGTTGATGTAGTTATTTAGTGCTTATGAAATCTTTTTCGCAAAATATCAGGTCCTATATAGGAGGTGATATTTTGCGAAACAGATTTTCTTTGTACAATTTGAATTTAAATAAACTGTAATATTCTTCTGAAATACTTTCACTAAGTTTTTGAGTCAACATGACATTAGTTGCAATCACATTTGTATCTTCCCAGTGTTTAATGTTTTCCCTAAAATTACCCCTCTTCCTACCTTAAAAATCTGTTTCGTTTTGTTTCGTTTCGTTGCGCAAATATCATAAGCCTTCTGCATGTATACAAATTACGTTTTCTCCCTCATTCCGTCACCCTCTCACCATAATAACGAGAGCATCAAGGATGCTGTGGCTTACGCCAGACGGTGTGGTGTGAGTTGTGCAATGAAGTGAAACCACTTATAGGTACACGCAACAATCACTTATAGGTACAAGCAACAAATGGCATGCTAAGTGATAATTCCCATATCCTAACGTCCCTTAACTGGGCTATTCCATGTCAACACTCGAGATGTGCACCGCAGCATGTCATTGATTTTTTTTCTTTTTTGGTGTGATGATAGATATTGATGAGAAATGAAAATCCTGAAATTTTGAGCTTCATACCGCCTTTTGTTTTCCCGCAGGAGCTTCAGACTTTAGGGGGGGGCACCATCAAACATGCTGTTGTGATGCAAAAGAAATTTTGAGAGGGCCATAAAACTTTTATGGACCCCTTCCCAACTCTGAAAATCACTATCTGGGGGATCTTTTTTTGGTGTAGAATTCAATCTGGCATAAAAAATGTGATTAGCTCCTTACTTTTAAGTTATTTGGATGTAGAAATGCAATATATTTCATGTGGGAACAAGTTTGGGGGGTCAGACACAGACAACTCTGTAACAATATTTTAATGTCCGTTTTCTTGTTACCCAGAGTCACTTGCAGGCCTTTCTACCAGTACAATAAAGTACATTACGCGTTTTTTAGTAATAAGCGGAGTTACAGCTATTGAAAAAATCCTAATTTTGCAATTTGACAGTATTGGCCCCCCCTGAAAATCAATGTTGGACATATGACATCAAACCCTATACTTTCAGATATGTTAATAAAAGATACATCATCAAGCCCACGATCTTGAAAGAATCAGCTTGGTGTCTCGATGTTCTTCATTTTGTTTTCTCACAAGATACTTTGCTGAATCCCCATAGAAGTAGGGTCACGTATACTTTGTGTGGAATTTGTAGGTGTATTTTGTTTGTGAAAAAATAAAGACAAGATAGTTCTTTCAGGGAAAGGTGTTTAATGATATATCTTCAACATATTCCTGAAGCAGAGGGGTGGTGTCGAATGTTACATTGGTTTTCAGGGGGGGGGGTCAAATGTGTCAAAAAAGTTACAATGACCATTTCAGGGGGTTACCTCACTATTACTTTTCTAATGCTGTTTTAATGTATTGGTTAATTGGTTTTTTAAAGTCTCTACTATGTAGCCTGACTTGCAACAAAAAGATGGACAATAAAACATGTTCTTACTTTTATGGAGTTATTAACCCCAGCTTTGGCCCCCAAATGAACAAAGGCGCATATTTAGGCCTCATTGGACATAAAAGATGTAAAACACGCCTGTGAACTTCTGATGCCCAGATTTGAATGCTGCACCAAAAATACCACAGATAGTGATTTTCAAGTTTTGGAGGGCTCCATTTACTAATCTGTGACCCTATCTCAACATTGTCTTTCACATAGGCGGCCACTTTTGATGGTGCCCCCCCAAATTTACAATTGCTTCTAGCGGGGGAAAACGAACGAAATGGCTATGGACGTCAAAATTCAGGATTTTCATATTCATCAATGTCTACCACCACAATTAAAGCGAAAAAAATCCACAAGTGCTGCGTGCACATCGAATACTTGTACAGGATCGATGACAACTTTTTGGTCTTGTTTTTTTTCAATTTTGGTTTTCTGGGTTTCTTAATAAACCTGTACCGAGGGGTGAGTCCAGGCCCAAAAAATGGGGTCTCCGAAAACTAGGCAGTGGGTGATTTATCCATGTGCAGGCCCAAAAATAGGGTTTTCAGAAAATTTGCAGAAAATAAGCTGCGATTCTCCCTCAATTTCCAGCTACTTTTTGAGGGAGTTTTGAAGAAATTTGGTTATAGAAGAATATGGCTTTTAGACATGAAAAGTAGGGTCTCTGGGAATGGTCCTAAAAAGGGGGACACTGGAACTGAAAACATACAGGCAGTAACTTGAGCGATCCCCCCTGGAAAGAAGGCAGTATACACGTGGTTAGTTGGCACAGCTGTCAGTTGCAGGCATCAAATGCAATAATTGTTCTCTTGGAATAATAAACAGTAGCAATTTTGGGAAAATGAAAGCCTAAATAAAGGGGCAATTGCAACCACCGAAGAGATGAACTTTGACCTTGATATGTGACCCTTTGACCTCAACAACATTATGAAGGAACCCGTTATTGCCCTTCGACCCCACGTTAGGTTGAAATCGGACTTCAACTTTTCAAGCTGACCAAGAAAACAAAAAACTAACAAACTGGAACATGACCTCAGTTGACCTTTGACCTGTCCAGACTTTGACATCATCACTATGAAGGAACCCCTATTGCACACTAAACCCCAAGTTGGTTTAAATCGGACTTAACAAATTTTCGAGGAGATAATGCAAAAAAAAAAAAGAAAACCTAACCAAACGGGAACTGGAACAGACCTCAGATGACCTTTGACCTTGGTCCATGACCTTTGCACCATATTCCACATATGAAGGGATGATGTGACGTGTTAGTGAGTATTAAAATTTAACGACAACTCAACACCCTTGTGTTATTATCAGTGTCATTAATGTTTTATCAGTATATTACGTTTAAAAACATCAAACAGTAAGACATACATCCACAATAACGTCACATTCCACAAAACCTTTTTTAAAAAAGTTAAAAATATTTATTACAACGCCTTACTTCCAGGAAATTTATACCTGAAGGCCAATTTATCTTGAAATCTGTTTTTCACATCTGGGACCACTATATAGTTTTACTACGAATCATAAGGCATCTACGCACTCAAGTAATACATGTTTCACAGAAAGAGCACAATCACAAGGGATACCACCGAGGGACTGGACTCATCTAAGCAAACATGACTATGGGTCATATAAGTATGACCAATGTTACATCGTGATAATACCAATATCGTCCCTTCGTCCAATCAAAACTGAACTACCAACAGCTCCAAAAGTTGGTTGTTGAAAAGGCAGAATTTTATTATTAGGAAATGAATCCCACAGCATCTGCCACCTATTTCTGATATAGCTATTAACTAAAGCCTTACATCTGTAAAGGGAATCTCAAATTTGTTATATCCATATTTAAGAGCTTCTTTCGCCAATACCATCACCTTTAATTGCCTTGAATACCATTGTGACTCGGAATCCAAGCTAAAAAACAACGGATTATTCAATGGACAAATGAAGATTACGTCCAAACCAACTCGAGCAATCAAGGGGATGACGGACATTCTCTGCCTTTCAAAGCCATAGAATAGATAGTGAAGCAGTAAATATAATGAAATGACTCTCATTTGAATTTTTAGCTAATTCTAAGGCCAACTTAAGTTGCCTCCAATCAGCCGTGAGGAAAAATGAAGCATTATCAGGTAACCTAATTGACGAGTCACGCCGACTGTTAAACAGCTGCAGCAGCCTTTCCAAAACCTTTGACCCATCTGATAAATAGCTCGATTGTTGATGATATTTATGCTAAGATCATCAAATTTAGCTTGAAAAAACAAGATTAGGGTAGGGTAAAAGTAGGGGTTCTGGAAAAAGAAATGGTCTTTTAAAATGGGGGTCACGGAACTCAAAATAAGCAAGTAAAACTTGAGCGATCCCCATGAAAAGGAAGGCAGTCTACACAAGGTGGTTTTAGTTGGCACCAGCTGTCAGTTGAAGGCATCCAAAATTCCAATATGGTTCTCATGGATAATATAAATGTAGCAATTTCTGGAAAAATGAAAAAGCCTAAATAAAGGGGACTTGACCGAGATGCCCTTTGACCTTGATATGTGACCTTTGACCTCACAACATATGAAGGACCGTATTGCCACCTTCGACCCAAGTTAGCGTTGAATCGGACTTCAACTTTTCAAGATGACCAGAAAAACAAAACTAACCACACTGGAAACATTACCTCAGTTGACCTTTACCGTGTCCATGACCCTTTGACATCATCCAATATGAAGGAACCCCTATTGCCCTAAACACCAAGTCTGGTTTAAATCGGACCTTAAACTTTTCGAAGGAGAGACAAAAAAAGAAAAACCTAACCAAACGGGAACGGAAACCATGACCTCAGATGACCTTTGCCCTTGGTCCATGACATTTGACATCATCCACAAATTAAGGAACCCCTATTGACCTTAACCCCAAGTCTGAGATGATATGGATGATTTGAGTAGGATACAAGAATTGATCGGTCAAGCTATGAGTTTGAAAATATTGTGCAAGTCGGGCAGCGACTAGAGCAATTTTTCAAAAATCATAGCGAGACCGATAAATTCTTGTATCCTGCAATAAAAACATCCAATATTATCATTATTTTGTTTTCAGAATTCGGACTTGAACCTGGATTCAAGTTTAGATAATAGATCCTATAACATTAGTGAAAAGAATATAAACACCACATGGTAACTATCATATTTTTAAAAGTGAACACCAGGAAGTATCAAATTAAATTGAAAACCAGTTGACAACTGAGGAAACACCTAAGAAATGGAACCAGAGGACACCAGGAACCACCAAAGAAATGGAACCAACGGGACACCAAGAACCACCCAAAAATTTCAAACAGTAGACAGCAACAAAAACCCAAAATAATGGGAACCACCCCAAAGAAATGGAACATCCCTAGACTACTTCACCCGATCAGAAGCCTCCCAGAAACTCATGTCCTGGTCTTTTAAAATCATGTCATGGTCTCAAAAAAACTCATGTCACTGTCTCAGGTACAGGGTTTTTTATTGTACCTTAACGCTGTTGTACAAAGTAAGGGATGAAGATTCTGCAAACATAAAATGGTTTAAAATCGGACTTAAACTTTTCAAAGGAGACGCAAAAAACGAAAACCTAACCAACTGGAACACATATACACTACATACAACATACATAACAATACGGACGCCCACCCTGCAATATCCCCTCTGCTTTTTAAAGCCAGGGGAGAAAAAAAGCCGCCTAAAAATGAGGGTCTTAGCGGCGGCACATAACCATACGTCCTCCCAAGGGAGAACCCCCCTCCCAACCTGTAATATAATTGTTTTTAAATTTAAACAATGTGGTTTTTGAAACATTTTAATTTTAAATGTACCACATTTTTACCATTAACATTAATTTCCAAATTCCACACACGCACACTGCAACACACACACAAATGCACACATACAAAACAGTTCATAAAAATGAGGAAGTTGGCATTCAAAGGAAAAAAGAATCATTTTTTAGTTGTCATACAACGAAAACTTTCTAAATTTAAGAGGTAACATACTCCATGTGTGACAAAATCATATGCCCTGCAAGGCCATCTATGCCAAAACAAAACATCCAGGCCAACACATGTGACATGTGGTGTATATCACTTACACTTGACAGTTACTGACCTTGATGTCCAAAAAATGGTTCCCTGTTACTTGGTAGAGACCCTACTAACAATGCATGCAAAGAGTCGTCAGACAACTACAGTGAACCAAGAGTATTGACTATAATTGATTTTAGTCTTACAAGATATGTGTTACAAGTGTTACAAGTGTAACACTTTCTGTGCGTTTCTTGATAGTTATGCCCTGTTTCTTGCGTGTTAATGTATTCCAAGGGGGGTGAGTGTATTGGGCCCTATAGACCTTTTCCTCGACTCCTCCATATCACTGTTTTGTTTTCATACTGTGTAGTAATTGGAAATAAAGTTTGATGAGCATATTGATCTGTCACCCAGCACTCTCATATAGACTTACTTCGTAAGCCAATAATAATAATGTGTATTTTTAACGCGCGACATATCCACGTAAACGTGCTCAAGGCGCTGTACGGCAGCCATGAAAGGCGCTCAGCACATCAGAGAAACCATACCAGAACAGATTTATGCCAAGAAGCTCGATTTTAGAAGCAGGAGGAACCCGGAGTACCCGGAGAAAACATGCGGGAACGAGTATGGATCGAGAAACCAAATTCACATAAAGCCACAGAGAACGAGCCCCTACTGGGAATCGAACCCGGGACCTCATTGGTGAAAGGCGAGGGAAGATACGCTACGCCAACTCGTTCCCCCATTTCCCTCTCTGTATGACCCTCTCGCTGCTCGCACCTCTCTCACTCATTCTGTATCTATAAACACCTGGGGGCACTGGACTTTCAAAGTAGGCGGCATTCGCTGAGGAACTTTAAGGAAAAAAGGGGGTCATTTGGTGAGGAGCATGCAAAACTGGGGGTCAATCACTGAGTCTCTAACATTTTGTGAAAAAGGGGGTCATTCTCGGGCAAATTCTAACCATTCAAACCCAGTTTATATTGTTATAACATTAAAAAAAAAGGGCGTTCTGTGAGAGCATGAAATAGAAATAAGGGGGTCATTCAATGACATTTGATTAAAAATGGGAGGCATCAACTGAGAATAAAAAAGGGGGTCTTTCTCTGACATGTTTAAAAAAGGGGTCTTTCAGTGACAGCAGGTTTGGGGTCAATAGTGCCGCACATTCCCGTTCACCTATATAACATTTTCCCTCTCTAAAAATTGCGTATCCTCTCTCATTCCGTCCCCCTCTCGACCACCTCTCTCTCTCCCTCTCGCCGCCTCTCTCTTCTCTCATTTTGCATGTATAACCTACAAATAAAGTTTTCTCTCTCATTCCGTCACCCTCTCCCTCTCTTCTCTCTGTACGCCCCTCTCTAACTCATTCTGTATCTATATAACATTTTCCCTCTCTAAAAATTACGTTTTCTCTCACAGCCATACCATCATTTAATTTAGATTTATTTGGGTGAGTTGCTACATTGAATGACGCTTGGTTGCCATGGTCTGTCCATCGTCTGCAGATCACAAGGTGCGTCGCCCTCTTGTGGCGGACCCATCACTATGGACAAAGTTTGCTGTGGTTTGCAGGGGGCGGGGGGGTCTTCGGAAATGATCTGCTCGATTTTTTTGGGACATGGCGATTTCCAAACACGGTCATTTAGGATGTCTTACGTGTATTTTACCGAGGCCTCGGTCCCGTAAGTCAACATTGCAAAATCAAATTTTCAGCTTTCGTTTTCATACATCTGAGTAATATCATGATTAATATAAGAAACAAATATGCTTCAAATCCGTCCGGGGCTAGTGGATTAACCCCCGCTGCAACAATAGGTGTAATTTCCAATAAACGCGTCATTTAGATTAAATATAGTGACCAGGACTAGCCCGTAAGTCAAGTTATGGCGGTGAACGTTTCGACCTATGCGTTTAAGAGCGCCACCCATCCTTACCGTTAAGTCATCCCTGAACTAAACTAAGCACCTGCGGTGGGGTGGTACGCCCAAAGTGTTTGTTCTGTTGCTTGTTAGCCGTTGGCAGGTACTTACCACCCCCCCCCTGGTTGTTTTTGTGGGGTCTATTTAGATTTCCGTGAGGCCGGGGCTTCTCTTTTCGAGGTTGGGAACACAGCAGGAGGCTGCCGGATGGGCACTTTTG
Source organism: Ophioderma brevispina (assembly GCA_023653785.1). Lineage (NCBI taxonomy): Eukaryota > Metazoa > Echinodermata > Ophiuroidea > Amphilepidida > Ophiodermatidae > Ophioderma > Ophioderma brevispina. Next base: position 34,241 of record JAMKCH010063960.1, read on the forward strand.
TTTTTCGGAGCTTGTTATATTTCTGTGCGCAACTCCATGACCATTGTATTGGTTAGTGACTTAACGTTTCCTATATCGGCACGTGTTTGTTCATTATGTCAGAATATACAAAAAATTGTCAACCTTTGTGCTATTTCAGTCCCATATCTTTTGCTCATTTTAGTGTTGTGCTGTTATGCTGTGTGTTAATTTGGAAAATCCGGGACGTCGGCTTGTCGCAGTTTATCGTCCCCTCCTCAACAGAAAACGGGGTTTCAAAGTTTGTTCCTGAATCGAATATAACTGTTGCATCCTGTGTAAACATTACTACTCTTGGGTGACTTTTTAAAGTCCAGGTTAAGGTGGCTGACGCTCAGGACATTCAACCAGGAAACTGTTTTTTTGCCGTATCTTCTTAATGTTGTCCAACATATATAAAAAGTGTATACATAGAGAAGGAAGGAAATGATCAAGGAATCCAATATGATACTATTTTCCCCCAAAATACGTATTTTGTTGAGAAATCATAAAAAATGGAGTTTCCACTCATTTTTTTGGTTCCTATAAAAATAATATAGAAATGTTATAAAAAATGTGCCTTGTTCGTATTTTGTATTACAGAGTAATATTATCGGGTCGGGTATTTCACCTTTTTAAAAATCTGCACTATTTTTCAAATTAGTTTGCTTAAAATAAGCCAAAAAACGCGTGTTTCAATTTGGACAACGCCAAGACGTGTTCAAAGGTTGACATAATCACGATTTTTAACCAAAAATGAAAAACTAAAAATAATCCGAACCTAGATTTTGCTATGCTCTATACGATGCATTCATTTCTTACTGCGTTGCTGTGCTTGATATGGATTCGCTGTAACTGGTGGAACACCGAAAATCACGAATTATCGCCTTAAGTGAAAACACAGAGAAAATCGACATTTGTACAAAGATATTGTCCCATTTCCGCTACACATATAGGCCTTACTCCAAACACACCAAGGCGTTTCATCTCTTATCTCACACTGCGTATGCACAAGGTCAAATTGCTTCATTGGATACTTGATAAAACTTCAACAATTATGAGGCTCAAAATTGTGAATATTTTAAATCCCCTTTCTGTTGCAAAAGCAACTCACGTGGGAAACCATTAACAATTGCCTTACAACCGTTACCAGGGTGTGCGTCTATCGAACGATGCATCAGGCGTTTTCTGATGCACGCTCATTACATCGCGCGCGCCCAATAGCACAGGCGAGTATTGCGCGTAATACGCGAAATTACCCGCACTTTTGAAGTTCAGACACCAGGGCCCTGTGATGTTGTTCTTGGGCAAAAATGCCTACCATAGTAAATAAAATGAACAAAATATGAGGAAAAAATAAATAGATATAGATTCCTGGTTAAAATATATGGAAAGAAAACGTGAATAGCCGTTAAAAAAAACATGAAAAAAAAGAATAAAACTGGGCCATTTGACTAAGTTTTTTTTTTTTTTTTCCCCCCCCCCCCCCCCCCCCCCCCTGACTTCCAGCCACCTTAACAACCCGGGAGCTAGCAAATTTGTAACACATCTCAAGTACACAAGGATTTGAGTGATTACAAATGTTGACAGACTACCTGTGATTCGTATAGTATATTCAAAAAGCGATCTTTCATGCTGGGATGGGCGGGGGTGGATCGGACAAAATGATGATTTACCTTATCCTCTCGTTTATTAAATTCGATAGCTGCTCTGTGAACCAGTAAAGTTTATTTTATTTATACATATTATACATATGTTCCATCAATGTGACCATTGTTCTTGGTATCCACCAGCCGCTATCTAACTCGTTTTCTTATTATTCCGCGGTTATCAGGTATTGAGATAGGCGGATACAGACGAGTATGTGGTATTAGTCCATTGATAGCATGCTAAATAACCACCCGGGATTTCGGCGATGTGAATTGACACGTAAAAGAAAAATTAGTCTCCTTTTTTTTCTTGTTTTGTGTATTTAGTCCGATGGGACAGTCCTTCTATGCTGTTGTTTTGTAGACTCCATCGGTGGGGCTAGGGCGAAACCAATTGTAAATTCATAATTAAATATTAAAATATATAATCGGTCTTTTCCCACAAATAAACCTGGCACATTTTCTTGAAAAAGAATAAAATGTCACTTTCACATTTCATTTCCCCAATCTCAGTGGACCTAGTGGATACAACATAGACTTCAGCAATCAAATGGAGTTAAAGATTCAATCACCATCACCGGCCCGTATGCGTAGAAAATACTTTCATTTTCCCTTTCATCTGGGGCAAGGAACCATTGTTATATTGTTGAGCACTGAGATTTCAGCTGTTACGCTCTCCAATGTAGACTGAGTACTTTCAGGACAAAATACCCTAACCTCATTCAAACAAATATTAAAAGTGAGCTGTCTGATGTGCTGTGTTCAATTAACTATGGCCATGTTGTTCATCATTTATTCGAAAGGAAGAAACCTGACAAACATCATAAAGAATGTTTGCTTGCATGCTTTGACCTACAACTTTGGTGGCAGAACCAAAATCCGTACTTATTGCGTAACTTCATTTCTATTCAATTTACCAAACCGGCGTTTTCAGAAGAAAATTTAGTGTCACGACCTATATTATAATGTACACTGTTGTTTATTGGCGAGAGAACGACGGGTATTTGTCACTCAACACCCGAATCGGCTTGGAGGTGGTAAACCCTGGAGGCTATAACAAGCCCTACATACCCGGCCCATTGTAATATCTTACTCCTGGTTTTGTGCTGAAGTCTATACAATACCTGGTTCTGATATTGGGGAAAAAAAATGAGGTGACACAGTTTCATATCTTGAAATTTTAAGAAATGTGCCAGTTTTATGTGCGGAACAGACAGTTATGTGATCGTAATAATTTATTATGAATTTACACTTGGTTTCCTTAGCCCCCAGTGGGACTACAGAATTTGTTATACAGTTTGGTTATTTGTCCACGTCCATGGTCTAATAGCCTTACTATGCTCCATTCATTTCCGTTACGACTGAGAACCTCCTGTCTTGACCAGTAGAACGATCTGGTCACGTGTTTGGAGATCGCTTTTTGGATAATCTCTATTAGAGTGCTGCAAATGGTGCCTTAAGGAGAAGGGGCCAAGACAAAGTTTGTACCGGGGTTAAATTTTCATTGACCCAATAATGTTGACACTTATACCATGTTCTTTGTTAACCACAAGATTCAGAAAAGTATAGTTTGTACATATACAGCCTAAAGTTTCAGACCTATAGCTAAAAACATCCAAACTCAAGTAAAAAGGGTACAAGTTTGTAACAGGGGGTCAAAATTTTTTAAATTGCTCCGATTTAGATACAAATGTGGCCAATTATTGGTGGGATTCAATAGGATTTCAGATCAGAAATAGTTTTGACTGTCTAAAAGCTTATTACCGAGGTAGGGGGCACAGAAGTTCAACGTCCATTTGCATTCAATGGGGTTTGACCATGTTTCATAGAATCATAGGATTTCCTTGGGAATTATCAATATGGAAAGCGTCTGATTGTTTCTTTTGGTTGTTTTTTGGTTTAACATTGTGTAATTTTTGAGCGATTTGAAAAGGCAATCTTTTTATGAAAGTGAACTCAACTGATTAATATAATTGACGTACACCAAAGCATGACTATCATAAGACAATGTTGCACACTTGTATTGACCATAATGCAGTGGCGTAACCAGCTTTTTTCAAGGGATGCCGGGGCACACACATTTTCAGGGGAGGGGGTCCAAGTATCAGGGGCGCCAAATTTCCCGGGTCGCGACGCTCTCCGATAGACCCACATTTATTTCACAGTTCAGACGGGGGGGGGGGGAAATTAATGCATCGGCCCCCTGCGTGGCGTAAAACCAACTTTTTATAACATCTACAACTGCGTCAGGTACTCTTATGCGCCACTAATCTGCCAATTAAGCATATAAATTGAAGTAAAATTTGTTAGTATATAAAATTGTATAGGCCTATGTTGTTTTATCTGTCAATTGACACATGTGCAGAAAAAACCCCCGCCCCCTGGCTACGCCACTGCAATACTGGAATTTCAAAGGGATTGGCAATGTCTTCAGTAGGTTCCATAGTCAATCAATAACTTACAATTTGAGTATTTACAAATCATGGTTCTCGCAATCTTACAAATGTAACCCATACAAATCGGACCAATCATCCGATCTTGCACTCTCTCTCCTTTTTGACGAAGCATAGCTGTTGGTCTACATATGGGACATTGTAAATGAACAAACGGCAACTAAAGGCTTCTTTAGGCCAGTGATCTGGTATAATTATTATGTGCGTCGGCCAGGTGAAATTATGGTCCTTTCAAGAATAAAATGTACCACAAAAGGAGGGGGGGTCATTCGGTGCACAAGCTGAATAAAGATAGGGTCATCCAGTATGAAACTTGAAGAAGGGGGGGAGGGTGCTGGTGTTAACAACCTGAAGTTAAAATGGAAGTAGTGCCTCTCTTCCCGAGTTCGAGTTCAAATGCCATGAAATTCTAAAATTGCTAGCCATGAAATTATAAATTGTTCATTATGTGCACGTAGGCCGCGCTAAAATTTTGAATTTGGGTGTTAATGTTATTTGAAATGGATCTTTTTTATGCAAACTTGTGAAAAAGTGGGTCATTGAGTATCTGAACATTTTAAAAAGGGAGAGGGTCATTGGGTTAGAGCCCTGGTAATCGGACAGCACATAAACAGGGGGGGGTCATTCCTGGTCACTGTTATTGTCAAGAGGGGTAGGACATGTCAACTTACAGCAACATCCTGCGTAACCCCGAGTGCTATAGTCCTTTTAAAGACTTAACGTTAGGAGGACGCTTTTACGCATATCGGACGCCTTACAACAAACTTGCCTAAAGGCTATATCTGGTCATTAATATTGGCAATGACCGTTTCTTGGGAATTACAGTTTTGCTTGGGGTTAATCCACTACTAACTCCCGAAATTCCTAAATTATCAAATAGGCCTATTACTACTACATAGATCTTATTTGAACTAGGAAATTCCTAAATTATCAATGATCGGCCTATTACTAATATCTATTGAACTAAGGAAATTCCTAAATATCATGATAGGCCTATTACTAAGATCTATTGAACTAAGGAGAATCCCTAAATATCATGATATGCCTATTCTAGATCTATTGAAGCTAAGGAAATTCCTAAATTATCATGATAAGTGCCGATTACTAAGATCTATTGAACTAAGGAGTCCCTAATTATCATGACATCCTATTACTTAAGCTCTATTGAACTAAGAGATTCTAAATTATAATTAGAAGGCCTATGATCTATGGAACTAAGGAAATTCCTAAATTATCATGATCGGCATATGATCTATTGAACTAGGAAATTCCTAATTATCAGATAGGCCCTTATGATGATTGAACTAAGGAATTCACTAAATTATCATGATAGCCATATGATCTATTGAACTAAGGAGATTCCTAAATTATCATGATAGGCCTATGCTCTATTGAACTAAGGAGATTCCTAAATTATCATGATAGGCCTCAGATCTATTGAACACTTATGAGATTCCTACATTATCATGATAGGCCCTATGCATCATTGAACTAAGGAGATTCCTCATTTCATATAAGGGGCCTAAGATCTATTGAACTAAGGAGATTCCTACATTATCATGATAGGCCTAGATCTATTGAACAGGGATTCCTAAATTATCATGATAAGGCCATGACTATGAACTAAGGAGATCCTAAATTATCATGATAGGCCTAAGATCTATTTACTAAGGAGAATTCCTAAATTATCATTATAGCCTATGATCTATTGAACAAGGATATCCCTAAATTATCATGATATCGCCCTAAATGTCTCTTGGACTCAGGAGATTCCTAAATTATCATGATAGGCCTATGATCTATTGAACTAAGGAGATTCCTAAATTTATCAGAATGGACCCTTATGATCTATGAAAACTAAGGAGATTCCTAAATTTCATGATAGCCTCTGATCTATTGAACTAAGGAAATTCCTATTAGCATGATAGGCCTCTGATCTAATTGAACTAAGGAGATTCCTAAATTATCATGAATAGGCCTATGAATCTTATTGAACTAAGGAGATTTTGCTGTAATGTAACTTAGGCAGAGACTGCCATAGTAAATGCATGTAGCCAGTAGTTCCTCTCTCGTTCCCTCTTACATTTGGAATCTCATGCCCAATGATTGGCGTGTCCTACCCCCCCGTCATGTACAAATGATCTAGTAGTCTCGCATGTGGTAACCATAGACTAACCATGTCCAAATAGGGGCCATCGACTCGCCCCTTAAGGCTTTAACATACGTGGTTGTTCTAAATACATCCGAAAACCTTAATAACGGAAGAAGGGACATTCCGGGCTATATGACATGGATTTTGTAAAGCAAGTTTTAAATTTTAGTTATTGAGACCACTGATATTGATCAGAAATTTCCCTTGACCAGCTACTGCATGCAACATAAATCATATCACATTGAGATCATCTGGAACGATGTCTAGATTTTGGGTGGTTTGAAAGGACATCGCCGGAAATAAGGAGAAGGAGGCCTCTATAATCATAATATTATATTTCAACATCAATTCTGATTTTGATTGACACTACTTTATCATGTACGCAAGGGTGTTGTTTTTTTTATATATCCCCAAAATACACTTGGGTATCAAGAACAATGGAAAATCCTGAAAACCTTCAGGGGCATGCTCTCTGGAAAAAGCTAAGCTTAGAGCAGGCCTCCATTCAATGACCATTGATTACTTATATTGAAATAAACAGGAAGATGTTGCATAGCGCTCTTGTCGTGGAGCTTTAAGTGAACCCTATATCTCTACCGTTTGTCCTTCATAAGCTACAAGAGGCTACATGAGGCAAGCCTTTATAACAATCCCCAAATACCTATATAGCATATGCTGCTAAGATTTGGATATATATAAAACCGTCTTCACACCAGCAACTCTGGAAAATAAAGCATGACCCATGATCGCGCTATTTTATATCATGAGCAAGTACCTACACTAAAATTACAATTCCCATGGCGCAGTAATCAATAGCTTTCATGCACCATTGTTATTGAGCAAATACATCACCGTATTTTAGTATGAATTTAATGATACCCGGACTGTGCATGGTCCCTGTTTTTACATGTGCTCATCCAAGGGCCCCTTACTGACAGGCCCTTGGTAGATTAGCATGTAAGCCTTACCATATCGTGATTGGATATGTTTGTAAAATTCGTTGTTGTTTTGGGCAATTCCAATTAGTGTTCAGCAGCCCCCCCCAAGTGAACACAAAAATGCAAATGAGGTCTTTCCTTTTCCATTTCCCACCCAAGAACGCAGAACGGCCACTCACATATAGGTTGCTAAATAATATAAGCGCACATCCTTGCAACGCGGCATGTGGTTCTTGGGGTGGAAAGGCTGCAAATATGGAAATTTTTGAAATTGTCCATGGAAGCCTGATATAATTTTACATAAAACCGACTTTTGGGGAATTATGAAAGGTGGGATTTTTTGAAAACCACAAAAGGTAAACCTCTTTGAGCAATGTCGCTTTATTTATGCAAAACGTTTCAAGTTCATCCGTCTCATGAAAACTATAGGGCGTGGTCATCATTCCTTATTAGATCCTTATCCGGCGATGTCTTTGCCCTTAAGGGTAGTGTCAACCCTGCTGTCTTCTTGTTTTTACACGAATTTCTGATTTTGCACCATTTGTAACATCAATCTGTTGTTCCACCCCCCTCGTTACCACAAAGTTATTCATGTAGACAATCCGAGTTGGATTTTTTTGCCTATTTAAAACGCTATTTGACCGTTTAAAAAGTCCCAAAAACCACATGGTCTTAACGGCGGGGAATTTAAGGCACATTAACCGTCAGGCGCAAGGCGCAGCAACGCGCGCGTGGTGAATTTTTGCTGCGTAATGAATCGTGCGCGTGCTTTAATGTACCTTTTGGCGAGAACGCATCTTGGAAAAAACGAAAAAATAATATTTGAAAAGTAAACAAGCGCTAATTTGTAGACAGTTACAATTTCAATTTCTTCTGATTCTGGAGTTGAAGACAAAGAGTTTTATTCAATAGGGCATAAAGATGTATTTCATCACTTGCACAAGCTAACTCAATTTTGAAGTTAAAGGTAAAGTTTATTTGAGAAAGAGACAGCTTGAATGAATGACGTGAAAAGTCACTTTTTTAACTAAACTCCGGATTTTACACTCAATGTTAATTTGCGCAAATTCGGCAAAGTGGTGTTTTCCGACAAGATAACTCCAAAAATAACCGAAGTAAAAAGTCGGTTTAACTTTCTTGTGATAGCAATTGGTCTTCGCTAGGGACGGTTTTCTTAATTTTTCAATTTTTCGATTTACTAACTAAAAGATATCCCCATATTACTCAAATTTTGGTAAAGAAAGGTAAAATCATGTTTTTTGACATTTTTTCCTTATAATTTCGAAAGTAAGCTCTATTTTTTAAAAATGGAAAAAACGCGTCCCCTAACAAATTGTCTTGTTTCCAAAAATAACTAAATAAAATCATGGAAAATCCAAATTTTTTTGTTAGCTGTCCTAAAAATTTGGGCAAAATCATTTCCTTTTTGGTATTTTTCTCAAATAACGGACAGTTTTACATTAAGCTGATGCCATCATCGGGTTCATCGTCCAATTTTCTTTCTGAAATGTATATTTTACATACACGTATCAAATATTTGCACAGTTAAATGCAATGTACAATAACTTAAGCAGTTAATGAAACAAAGGTAACCCTAAGACAAGCAAATCTCACAAAAAGTTAGTGAGTGAGAAAAATGCACACACAAAAAGTCCAGGATGTAGCGATGACGTCATTAAACAAAGGCATATATGGACAACGAAATCGCGTGGCCGACCTCGTCGTAGCTTGGTATCCATTCGGCCTTGGGAGTTCGAGTCCTACCTGAATTTGTGACTTCCTTCTTCCTCTCTTTCTCTCTTAACCCTAGCACATCTCTTTCTCTCGGAGGGACTGAAGGATATGTTGTAAAAACACTAAAATGAAACAAGAGTTAACAAAGCCCTCTTCGCGATTTCTGCTTCTTTCAAAATGTAACAAATCGCGCCCCTATTTTTCATTAAAGGTCCATGTTTGCAAACTGTTGTTTTTGAAATAGTTGTATTTAAAGACCCCTAACACGTCGTATTGTCAATTAATAATAATTTTAGCTTTGTTTACAGTAATATAAGGTGTGGATATGACCTATATCACTAGCGATTTAAAGACAAAATTATCATTTTGATTTAGAAAAAATGACTGCTTGTGACTTAATATGCTATAACAAAATATACATCGCCGTCTGCCGTCGCGGTTTTGACTTGGGCAAAGGTCACATGAGGTCACCAAGGTCACATGAGGGTCACCACCATGGCACCCCCATCCTGTCCACCAGTGACATCATCATAGACCTAACGGAACTCCTAAGCTCTCATAAGGCATGCGACACACACCCACCCCCACACATATACAACCCGTTAGCCAGATTTTTTTCGGGTGGGGGGGTTTTTTCCAAAAGTGGACCTTTTTTCCTCCCCCAAAATTTGGACCTTTTCACAATAGAGGGGGTGTAAATCTTGGGCAACAGTGGACCTTTTTGCCCAAATATTGCCTGCCTTTTTTTACAAAAAAAACCCCAAAACACCTATTTTCCTATCTCGCGTGGCTCGCACACATCATTTTTGCGGACCTTTTTGGAGATTTTGGTGGGTTGACAAGATCCGCAACCCACCCCCCCCCCCCGGCGTACGGCCTGGACATATACGACCAGAGTAATCACTATGTGCCTTCCTGCAAGTATTGGGCGACTAACAAAAATATAGGCAAAATGGCACAAGGAGGTTTTATATGCAAAGTTTAAGCACGGTCAAGATATTACATTAGAATGAAGCCTATTATGACGGAGTAGCGGGCGGTCGCCCTACAGCCTTGGCAATACCAGGTGTGATAATTATAATGCCCCCGCTTTGTCCCGTTACGTCTAGATTTGAAATGTTCCGGGCCTTGAATACATAGAATAAGCCTATATGACGAAGTAGAGGGCGGTCAGCCCTACAATCCAGCCTGGCAATAACCATGTATGATAATTATAAGGCCCCGTTTTGTCGTACGTCTAGGATTTGAATGTGCCGTCCCCTTGATGACATTAGAATTAAGCCTAGTAATGACGGAGTAGAGGGCGGGGGTTGTGCCCTACCAAGCCTGGCAATACCATGATATTATAATGCCCCCGCCCCGCCGCTTTGGTCGTACTTCTAATACTTGAAGTGCCGGCTTGATACATTAGAATGAAGCCTATATGACGGAGTGGCGTTCGGCCCTACACCTGCAATAGATGAGTTAACATGTACGTCATGCCTGCCAGTTCTATCGGAAGTTTGCATTGTTCCTTGCCTGGCTGTATGCGTGCGCATCAGCTTTGTTATGCCCTGTGTCTTTCAAAATCGCGACAAGGCGGACATACGTCAATAGAGGCTATTGAAACGCTGCAGTGGGCATTTGCTGTTCCTTTCCAAGCATATCGGTGGTCCCAGTTCCACCTTTCTCATTTGTTGATAAACATGATTTAACACTCATCTATAACCGAGGTGTGATTAATTATACTGCATGTTTTGTCGTCTAGGATTTGAATAGCCGTCTTGAATAGAAAACATGTCAACATTTATTCAGCTTGTTGCTTTATCATATCCTATTCAACTAAAGAAGCGTTATGGCCGTTAAAAAAAGAATAAATACTAATATTCATACATTAATTATATTCGAATATGATTTGTGGCGACGAGTTCGATTGCTATCTGCTATATTTGTGCTTTAAAATATCAGCATTCCAATATTATGAGGGTCAAAATCAATACTATTGCCTCCATGCGGAGCTAAAGACTAGGTTCGAATGTGAAGAAAGGTATTAATACAGAAAAAGTAGGGCTTAACTAGTGGTAAAAAGAGATTAATCACAATACCGCTATGCAGCAGCCTTTTTTCATTTGGCCCTTCAATTTTGCATAGAGGGCGCCCTCAATTTTGGTCATTTATTGCTTTTAATGTGTGTTTTTTTTTCCCTGAAATGAAAAGTCTAAAAAAATTTCTATAATACCAGCATTTGAATATAAGCGCCCCTTTTTCCAAGGATTCAAATCCAAGCCTATTTTAATTTTCGCTGCCATCAGGAATCGTCACAATCATTTTTCGCTTCATCTAGGCCGCCAGCTGGGCAGCGCACAAAATCCCTATCAGCACTTGGGATTGTAATTCGCTTGGGTCGACGAGCAGTGAGGTAAAGTGGCCTTGCCCAAGATCACAACACATGGCCACAGGCGTGGCTCGAACCCACAACCTTCAGATCAATGATCTGCCGTCTTTATCCACTGGACCACAGTGCCCTCAACATTTTCTTTCTTTCTTTCATGTGTAAATCTGTATTTTTCAATAAAATCCTCCGGATGGTTATATTCCCAATGACTTATATTGCACAACTGAAATGAATAAAATCCATTGCTGTAAAAGCCATTCATACTGGTCCATGGCCTTGTTATTAATATTAATGGTCGAATTCCTATATGAACAAAGCACTGGGTCAACGAATCTTATGTTCATCAGAAGTGAGCTGGGATTTATAGGCACGAAGAATCTCAATATAAAATGGGGATACAGCTATGAAGCAACCCAAGTCAGTATAAATGGTTAATATATAGCACGTGTTGTATTCAATAATGGGACCCATAGACAGATATTAAGTCAACGAAAAAGTTACACGGTAAAATTCAAGGGTTTAGAAAAGTATGGAGAGAAAATATGTTTGCCTATATTTTTAAAACCTAACATTTTTGGATTTATACCTATTTCTTATGTTGTAATTGAAACATTTTAATGATTTAAACAGATCAAAACATGTTTTTTCCATGCTTCTAAACACTTCATTGACAGTGTCTCGTAAGATAATTTCTATATGTCAATTACACTTAACAGCCCTCACGGTGAATGATATTAGGTTGTAGGGCACCTCACACTGGACATGATTTAGTCCAAAGTTGGTACTTATTTTGATGTCATGAGAAGAAGAACCTATAAGCTATCTGCAGTAGCAAATTTGTAGGAATTGGATGTGCGATGTTTCAAAAAAGATAGACTAGCGTTCGCGTTAAAACAATGGTGACGGCTAAATTTGGGATTCCTAATTGTCCTTCACCGCCTGTGTTTGTGAGCGGGGTGTTATAATAATAACGGTTTGGGTGAATAAATTGAAATCGTGTATGCAGATAATTGAAAAATGCAAATGGTAAATGATTTGGATGTAATAATACATATATCTAAATATATTGCAAGTGCTATTAGTGGGGCTGTAAATTATATAGAATTATCCCACGATAGGTACGATTACAAACCGTTGGATGTATTGTTAGAATTTAATCCCACGATAGGTACGAATACAACCGTTTGGATTATTGTTTAGTAAACAGTTCAAAATAAATAAGTCCCCCCCTGACAAAGGTACACTTTTCTGGAAAAGTTAAGGGTCGCCTTAACTGTTTACAAAATGTAAAATGTTCACCGCAATGTTACACATGTAAGGTGTAAAAATCAACAATAGTTCATCTTCTCCCTGAATGACGTCATTTATTACATTTGACGACGAATTAAAAATACACTGTCGTGTATAGATTTAACATCGATAAGAATCCCGGACGGAGATACCAACGGCCTAGTTACAATACACATGAATAACCACAGACACGTGATTTTGGTTACCATTGATATGCTATGCATCTTCTTTAATTTGCTACCAAAACGATAACAATATGTCTAGAATAACGCCATTCCTGACGTATCAAGTTCACATGTCCACAATGTCTTCTTCTTATCCGGGGGGGGGGGGTGGGGGGGCCACGTGTATACCAAGGTGGATATCATTCTCGTGTAGCAAAAACGCGCTAACTAATTAGGGTCGTTTTGTTGAGACAGGCGATGTACGCGCTTACATTGTTTAAGGGTATCAAAATCAAGCAAAAATTCAAAATGAGGGTGTGCCTTTTCACGTCGAAAAATACATGTTAGGGTGTGATATTTTGAATGCTTGCAACACTTCACATTAAAAAGGCTATAAAATAGTGTGTTTTGTTTCCGATTTCCTCCTGATTTCACTTGGTAGATTCCCCGAGTATTTAAAACCATTTTCACCTTATTTTAGCTTTATTTTTCTCTATTGCGCGTCGTCCATAACTCACAACACATAAACCTATGGGAAGGTTCATTTTTGTGACTGGTCATTACAAGTATAATGTCGCGCAGAACGATTGGGTCCTATCTTAAGTAATGTCAGCAAAACAGGGTCAGAATATTCAGTGTGTGTTGGAGTTCAAGAAATGGCTGAATTGCAGAAAAAAACCGTCATAATACGACCCGCAACTCATTAATTCCAAGAAATAAGGACACTTTAAAAGACTTGAATTTAAATGTAAGGGATTTTTAATTGTAAACTACTAGGGAGCCCAAGATATGCACAAATTGATATAAATACGAAACTTCAATGAAATCATCTGTGAAAGTTTCTTTATGCTTACAACCCGATTGTTTAGTGTATGATTAAAGAAACTTTTTAATGAACGCGTGCGGGTTTAGGGTAGCAAACTTATGTTAAAATACTTGTTTAGGGTGTATTTTTTAAAATGTATGCAAATTAATACTCGTTTAGGATAGTAAAATTAGACCAAAACACTTGTTAAGGTAGCAAATCGAACCCAAAGTACGTGTTTGGGTAGCAAAATCAAACCAAACTAACGTGCTTAGGGTGTTTTTCTTGCCACGTGGAATACGCGCTTAGGTTACGTTTTGGGAGGGCCATACACGAGCATGATATCCACCTGAATACAAGTGGCCACCCCGGCTTCTATCGTGTCCACACACTGTGGTTCTCAGTATGATCCAGCCAGATATGGGTACACCGTTTCCCTGGCTGCTTCACTGAATTCCGCCAGGTCTTTTTTGGTGCATTGTTGCTCCAGCAGTGGCAAACAAAGAGGTGTTCCAAATTGTCTGTGGCGCTGTTCCTCAACCACAGGTAGTATCCGATCTGCTTCCAGATGCCCCCACTTCGATCTTCTGCAAGGAAACCTTAATCGGCCATTTCTGGTGCTCAATCTATTGAGGCAAGGCATCGCATCAGTTCATCAGCCCATGAGGATCGCTCCGGTGGGATAATCTCCAGTTCAATACCGTATAGATGTTACCCCCTGTTGATGCAAGTCTTTCTTTTTCTTTCCACAAGGCGACTTCTTCTTTAAACCTCCTTAGAGACTTTTTCAAGAGGTTGGACTTGCTTAAGAAACTCTTCTCTAATTTAAGGCGGTTGGCAAGCAGGTAGCTGTCCAGACATATGGTGCTTCACATTGAATACTTGACAGCTATAAACGCTCTTGCATCTCCTACCACGACGGATTCTGGTGGAGCAATTCCCTGCTAGATGTACAAGTTTTCCGTGGTGTGGGACGGATGCCATCCTGTGATAAGCCGTCAGTAGGCCTTTAACGCTGATCAAGCTTCTTGGCATGGTTAGATCTTTCCATACAGGGCAGAACAGCATACTCTGCAAACATGAGTAGCACGGGCAAAGTGCCGTTCGATCTTAGGGTAATTGGGCGAGCACCCCACATCTGGTGCCAGTGAGTTTTTTTGAGGGGAAAGTAGAGAAAACCGTCTTGTGGTCTCCCCTGTTAAGCTGCGTAGCAAAGAATTTAAAACTGCTAAGCGAAGCCGCGAACTAATCTCTACAACTCCAAACAAACATCGGTTTCCATTAACATAATTTCTAATTACACCCATATCAATTGACTAGACCTCAGCGCAGGCCGTTTCTAATGTCCTGCCTGACTATAGTGTCATTGAATGGGGAGGGTTTTTTTTCCAGTGCAAAAAAACTCATCATTGCTGTTTTGTGTAACAATCTCCATTGCGAATGTCCTTGTCCTGCAGAAACCCACAGAGGCGGCACTTGTGACCAACTGTCAATTTCGCATAGTACACATTTAGAGAGGAGAAAATGTGTTTTTTTTCGCCACAAAGTTTTGAATATCCGAATTTTCCACACCGGCTTTTGCTCTTTAATTAATGGGATATAACTAGTTTTTATACTCGAGAGTTTTAGTGCTACATTTTTTGAGCGGGAAATATTGCGAAATATTCAATTTTCCCACCCTATAGTCAGTATTTTATACTTTCTCAACAATTATGACCGTCATAGTACGTCATAAAAGGGAATTTTGGTACTTTTATTTTGAACCAATGAAAAGAAGCAAACTCTAAAGCTAATCACGTTGTACCAAATTTATGGAATCGGATGTTCAGTAATCGGGGAAAAAGAATCTGTAAAAAAATCTTTAAAACTTGATTTTCTCGATGTTAAAGCCATATGCAAAAAAAGTGCCATTTTTATTGTGATCAAATGAATGAAATACACGTCGTTTCAAGGAGAAGGTAAAAATGCTGTGTGAAACTTTTTTGGCAATTAAATGCATAAACCAACATTTCCGTGCACATTTTACATTTTTAAAAAAAAAAAAAAAAAAAAAACAGAAAAATGCACATTTGTCGGGGGGGATCATTATTTTTTTGAATGTAATTTAAGATGCTGTAAACCCTTGGACCATTAGTCTCTTTTCGAATAATAAACAAAGAAAATGTCACATTTGCCAGTCTGATTATCATATTAAATCATGTATTGTTGTCATTTTAAAGTCGATTTTTGCATTGAAAGAAATGAGAGTCAGTCTGAACATTGAATGATATTACGTGCGCTGTAAGTTTATCTTAATTTTGTCTGTGTATCAAGTGACATTCACTGAAAGATTCTAGTACGCATGTGAGTGAAGTTGGAAATAAAACGTGTTAGAAAAAAATGTTTAAAAGTAAGGTGATTAGGCCTAGTTGAATGAACTTCATTGTCAAAGCGGGACGTGGGTGTATGATGGTGACAGTGTTGGATAAGGAGATAAGATTATGCAAACTTGATCCAGTGTAATCAAATTAAAAGCATTGTCACAAGTTATCATGTGTCGAATCGGGTTTGTAGATTATATTCACCACAGACGCCCTTAACTGGGACTGGGAGTTCCTTACCACATATTGATTGCCAGGAGTTCCCGGATCATTAACGCCAGCCTCGCGTGATTTTTTTATCCTTAAAGCAATAATAGAACATTTTTTGAAGAGCCGCCCCAATTTCAAAATTTAATATTTTGCCCAGTTTGTTGGTAATGGTCTATAAAGTTATAGGCCTACACTTAATTCACGATGATTTGAAATTGTCAAACAATTCGCTCAAAAGAAAGAAAATAAGTCATCCATGTCTACCTATAGAACTCTAGTTAAGATTTCATAGGTGTACCATTAAATTCATGCTTAAAAAAATGCTATACTTGTGCTTAGTTTCTATTTAAATTCATACAAAACCAGGTCTGTCGATCAAAAAGCCCATCAACAAAGCTGATGGGAAAACAATCAACTTCCATCGGAATGTCCAACGCCCATTGCATTCAATGGGGCTCGACTTGGTTTTCCCCCTACTTCGTTTTAAGTCAATTTTTGAGACACTCAACGATTCCTTACTTTAACTCCATCCTATGAGCTCCACTATAATTTGCAACCATTTTTATTCAAAAATCGACAACATTAAAATTTACCCTGTAACAACGGAAATTGACCCCTTTTTTATTGATTTTTTGCTGTTTTTAGCATATACTGCTAACTTAGGGCTGTAGATAGTACAAACTATACATTTTCTGAATCATTAATGTCAGACAAGTAAGCGTGGTATCTTTTTCATTCACAACATATTGGATCATTTAAAAAATTATTGACCACATACAGATCTTTGTCTTGGGGCCCCTCTCCTTAAGGCAACCATTTGCAGCACATAAGAACACGTTTTCCGGGGTTTTCTGTCAGACTGGCTACAATTTAATCACTCAAGTACTCGAGAATGTTGTTACAATGTCTGCTAGCTCCACTAGTATGGGTTTGCACTAATTGCACACCTCTTCCACCAACTAATTGTAGTGGTGGCGGCTCTCCGTCTTAATAGCAATAACAGCACATTTATGAAGAGCGCCCCAACTTTCCAACAAAATTGAGATTTTTGCACAGTTGCATTGATAATTGGCTAGTAAACTATACCTGTGAATTAAATATCTTGAACTTGTCTATGTACATTGTGCCCCCCCCCCCCAAAAAAAAAACCCCGCAACATTCGTGCCAGGCGCCATTAGTTTTGAACAAAAGCACGTGACTCGTTGTACGGTAAGATAGGACTGTTAGCTAATATCTCTGAAAAGTTTATAAAGATAGATTTAATATTTTTAAAGATATGACCCCAGAAATCATGCCTGCAGGACACATTTTACCAAATTGAGGCGCTAGTAACTACAAATGCGACCCTGCACTTTGGCGTAAAGAACCACCAATATGAATCTGTATGTTGATCCACCATTTTGATTTTTTAAATGACAGGTGCTGTAACAAATATTAACATTTAAATGTTTCTATTGGTAATAACAGCTAATAAACATGTATTTTAATACACTTAAAAGATGGAATTAGACATGCATGATCAACAAACACGTACTGTTCAAATTAGACAGCGTTGCATTAGAGCTAATCAAACATCATTTTTTGACAGCACACAAAGAGTTATCTTAACCCAAAATTGAATTATCGAATCAATTATTGATATTGTTATTGTATGTTTTACTTTCATAAAGTTCATAATGTAACAAGCGTGTTGCAGCCCAACGCATTTATAATTTTATGTAACATGGAATTTGTCGATGACTTAGTCATAGTTTTATCTTATATCGTCTTGAAATGTATTTTATCACCAATAAACTTATGCTTTATAATAATTATGTTAGATGCAGTTATCTATCAAGCAGAAGTTGTTCTGCATGAAAATTGATTGCAATCAAAATTGTATTTGCCATTCTTCAGTGCGACTCTTATAGTTACCAGCTCCTAATTTTTGTAAAAGGGGTTCTGCGTGTTACTTGATTGTTGGGGTCGTATCTTAAAACTATCGAATCTACCATTATGATTTTTTTTTATGTTGCGTCGGATATTAACAACGATGAATCTATCCTATGATGTTTATTGTTGGGGTCCCGTTAGAATATAATAAAACAATGGATATCATGTTAAATCAGCCTTTGGATTCATTGCCCTGCGGCTGGGAAATTTTTGCTTGTGATCGGGACATTTGTTGCACCTACCGGGAAATTGCCCCCTCGGAACCACCGGGCTAGCTACGCGCCTGGAAATAGAGCCATGTACGTGTCTACGCTCATCGAATAGTTGACACAATTACCAACACAACTGTGCAAAAATCTCAAATTTTGAAAATTGGGGGTGCTCTTCAAAATGTGCTGTTTTTGCTTTAAGGTGGGGATTATATATATTTTTTTTTTGAGGCAAGGGGGTCATACCCTAGGGATCGTGTAATTTTACATCGAACAATGGGAGGGGGTGCGTAACTTTGTCGTGTCAATCAACCCCCTCCCTCGTAAACAATGAACGGCCCAAAATGCTACAAGACTGAAAACTTCTGATCTGAGTAAAGGCGTAGTTCGTTACTTTGCATTGCACACTGAGCCGCTAACTTGATGCATATGCATGGCAAAATGTCATTCCAATGGTTAGAATGATTAGAAGAGTTGGGCATAAAGGTCAACCTGGCACCCAAAGATTCAAATTCATGTCAGAATAACAAATTTGATGTCAAATGAAAGATGCACGTCGAGATCTTTAAGACATGGACTCTGATACTTGTGTTGTATTTTGACACAAACAGTGAGAAATAAATCTTAATCCCTATTTTATGTCAAACATTGATAGAATTGATATTTAGATATTATTAAATATTTTTTTAATTAGGTGTAATTATGTGAAAGAGGAGATCCCAACAAAATAACGTTATCTGAATTTATTTTTACGGAAATCGATTTGCGTCAACAATTATATTAATTTCATAGTATTTTAGTGTAAACTGTCATTCCGTTACCAAAATAAAAGTTGCAGTTTGAATTTTATCCAAGGTATATGCAACGCAAGTTTTCGTGTGGTGTTAAATTTATTTGACCGATATACGCTCTCATATTGCTTTTGTCCTCAAGACTCTTAAATGTGTTGTCCTCTATTTAACTCTTTAAAGAGTAGATATTCACTCTCTCAAAGTGAACGTCACTCCTTTTTGAGTGCACATTTCACTATTTTACTCGTTCTACTAAATATTCACTCAAAAAAGAGTGACGTTCACTTCAAACGAGTGAATGTCTACTCTTTAAAGAGTTAAATGAAGGACAACACATAGTCTAGAGCAGTGTTTACTCTCACTCTTTTTGGAGTGAAAGTTCAACGATTTCTCTATTTTTGGAGTGAATTAACCAACACATGCAACTACTTTTGAGTGGTTTATACACTCTTTTTCGAGTGAATTAAGATTCACTCTTTTTTTCACTCTTTTTACATTTAGAGAGTATAGAACTCCCAAGCATGCAAATGAGGTTACAATTGATTCCGTCATGCGCTGTATGATGTTGTTTGTGCAGTTAGCGCTTGACGGAATAAATAGCAATACCTCATTTGCATACTTGGGACTTCTATATGAAACGTTGCATGGTCAATGGCTTTGTGTAGAGAGAACTGTTTTGTAAATACTGGACAATTCACAATGCTGTCAGTTCAAGACTCACCTGCAGGCAAATGGCGACACCGTTGGCTCACCTACAGGCAAATGGCGATACCGTGCAAAAAGCACTGAAACTTAATAGTTATAGGAGATTTAAGGGGATTGGGAACATAGGTTTTAAGTTCGGACCAACTTGTATAGTTTTTTTTTGTTTGGTTACAAAGCTTGAAGTGGCTTGTACTTGCCCGTTACGTTATCACTTTATGGCACATTACCCAAACAAACAAACATCTAACCATAGTCCTCTTGTATCTCTATTGGTTCACACTAAATGCGCAACTCTGTAACTAAGCAAATATTGGACCTTCATGGTGACTATGATAACGTTGAATGAATACAATGCAAACTCTTCAATTATTCCGCACATTGAAGAATCTCTCGTGGATAAAATTTCAATGCAAACGTGCCGTGGTTTGGTGGCAGACCCCCCCCCCCACAACACACGTGTGTTGTTGTTTATAATATAATAATAACATTTATATACCGACCTCCTTTTCCCGGATACAAAGTGCTGTTGCTATTATTACGCTGGCCTTCAGGAAATCGTCAAGAACCATTTCCGCTTCAGCCTAGGCGCATCCGGCCAAGCGCGGCATGCCTATCAGCACTTGTAATATCCCGCTACAAGCGGCTCCCCAGATTTCAGCTTGGTGAACGAGGGCAATGCAGATTAGATCTTGCCCAGGGACGAAACACATTGACCCCCAGTGGGGCTCGAACCCAGATTTTTATGGTCTACTGATCACGAGTCCCGCACGATTTCCACTGCCACACGTGCTCTCAAATCGATATACATGTAATGTGCTATCTATTATATGTGTTATTTGTTTTTCGAGGAATGCAACATTAAACTTATTAATAATGTTTTCCTTTGAAAAACGATAAATTTTGTAAAATCAAAAGGATAAATGCAAGGGACGGCCAAAACTTTTTCGTATTTACTAAATTATTATTGGTATTAGTTTGAGTGATGATTATTATCTTCTCCTTAAAAAAATATGTTCTTGTAAACTTAAAATGACAGAGGAGATTTTTTTAGGATATGAATTTCTCTCAATTGTCACTGGACGTTGTAGACTACCTGCCGAGAACGTTTGGAAGGTTATTGACACACAGATACAAAAAAACCGCAAACCTTGTTGTGAACTATAGCCTGCTATCGTAATCATACCCATAAAAAACATGCGTTTTGACTTTCTGTCTGTCGTGCACGACGAATACTCAATCATCATCTTATTCATAAAGACGCATATTGGCTTATTCAACTTCAGGTTTGATCTCATAATTGGGTTAGCATTCCAAATATAAAGAAACCGGGGTTCGAGAAAAATTGGGGGGCGCTTTTTCGGAAATCTCATGTCTTTAAACTCCGCTTTGAGTTAAGAGTCGTTTTTATGCAAAGTCTTGTATTGCCGTTCGGATACGAATTTGTCATATAATTGTTTGAACACTCTGTGCAGTTTGATTCAACCTCAAAGATCCCTGGGGCCCGAATCGCTAATTAGCCTCTTCCCTAGAAGCCCCAGCCAGATTTTACCGGAAGTGGTCAACACTTTGGTATCAGAAGAAAGCCTAACTATATATTGCGCATTTACCACCCTGTGAATCCTTAGATGCCAAAGGATGTGGTAGTTTGGAGATTTGAGCGAAAATGGTGCTCCATTTTCGAACCCATATTAATTTTACACAGTAACTCTAGGGGGCTTTCAAAATCACTACACGTTGTTAAGCTCTCGTATCACAACTGATTGAAATAATCGGCGCGAAACTTTTACAGATGGGGTTTGGAGTAAAGGACAATCTATTAAGATGAAAACTTCATATCCTTTAAATCGGGCCATCCCCCTTTATTTAATTGTTGCAATAAGCCGATGGACTGGGGGTCCATCTCGCTGTATATTATTTCAACACTGACTTGTGCGGGTACGGAGGGGTGGAAAGAAAGTTATGACAATCGCGTTGGACCTGGAAGGCCCTATACCCTTTCATCAGCTACTAATAGTTCAAGTGTCGTACGGGACTTTGAGCAGTGCTTATCAATGCCCCTTTAATTAAACCCCTAATTATCACAAAGGGGCATATACCCCTAGAACATCGTGCTGCGATGTGTATCTATTGCAATATATGGGGGGGGGCATATTGGAAGATTAACCCCATCCCGACACATACCTTTCCGAACTATGTCATAGTCCAATATTGAGGTTTTTCCATAAATTGATGTGTTTTCCTTGATTGTAATTTTAAAATGGAATTTTACCCAACTTTTTGGTCTATAATGTGTTTTAAAAAACGCCTTTTTTCATGATATTAATAGTTCCCAGGGGTTAAGAACCCTGGGACCCTTATTGTGTCCGCCATTGTTGCATATTAAAGTACATGTGCCTCAGCAAATGTGGGTCTCACTAACGTTTAGCTTATTAGCTTTAATTTTATGCCAAAATATTCACAGATCGATTAGGTACATGTGAGCTACAGTCTGTTGAATCAAGTAGTCAGTTTTGCCTTTGGGTTCCCTGGATTCCATTTAATGCATAATGTCATGGAAGTGAATATTGTCCCAAAATTATGATAGGGGTACGTTTACATGTTAATATATTAAATTAAATGGTATCTCAATGATGTAAAACCCAGTGATAATGGGTAGATTTTACAACTTTTTTTTAAAGAGTGGACATATTTTTGTCTACAAGTGTTTAAAAAGCATTTTGTGTCCTTTTACTCATTCGAAAGGTTTCACCATGTTTTTTTTCTTCTGTTGTGATTGTTTCATTCATACTCTTCAATAAACGGATAACAATGTTAATCACCCAGCCATTGTTATAAAGTGTTTTTTTCCAATGATTTTTATGAGTAATGAGGCATAAAGAGGTGTATAGAAGGCATTAACCCTCGTCCGGCGAAAGGGGGGTTTACCACCCCCTCCCAACGGATGATTCCCTGTCGCCAAAAATCCGCAACGATATGATTCGTAGCGTTTAATGTAATTTCATCCTTAACGTCATTTTAGCGAAAAAAAACAATGGCGGTACCACCTTAGGGAGGTCAGGTGTCTCCCGTCAAATTCTGGGGGGGGGGGTAGGTTGCCCCTTAATATACATTACTGTGTAAAAAAACGCCAAAAATGGTACTTATTTTATTTTTTTTATTTTTTTTATTTTTTTTATTTTTTGCGTTTTTTTTTTTAGATTAATGACATGTTTAGAGTATACTTTGGTACCCATAATTGCCAAATAAATACCATTTTAACTTGCGTCAAAATGTCTAAACGGTCAAAAATTCCCTTGATTGTGGATATTTGGTTACAAATACCGTTTAAATAAGCTCTTCTTAGTTATGACGTCACTATGACGCGTCATGTTGTTAAAAGTTGATCTGTTTGTACTTAATATTTGAAGAAAGACATGTAGCTACACATATAAACCAAACAGATGTTTTTGTGTCTTTTAATTCAGCAAAAAGGGGAGGGGTGGTAAAAAAATAAAAAATGTCCGACATTCACAATGTATAAAGCGCGTTACATTATTACGCTGCCACTCGAATATGTCAGCTGCCTTACTGTCATTGCAAGGCCATACCATACCTTGGGCGGCGCTCATACCTTTGGGGCGCGCTCAATGGACATATTCCTAACACTCCCCCTTACACCTGGTTGGAGAGAGGCAAGCGAGGTAAAGTGCCTTGCCCATGCACAACACATTTGCTTCAGCGGACTCCCAACCGGACCTTTGGATCATAAAACGGTCGTTGTATCCACTGGCAACGGTGCCTCTCTGGTAACACACCCTTGGTCGTGAATGTATAGTAGAAACCCTTGATTGACGAGGGTTAATGGTAAAATGCAATTGCAGCATTTGTGGTTTAATACAGTGAAAGTCAAATAGAATAGGACCGTGATTATTTTAATATTTTATCACAAAAGATTAGCTTGCCAAAAAAGTTTTAGACTTCGAAACAAGCAATTAATGAGATAAGAATTTATCCACGAGCACACAGCAATTTGAATTTATTTGTGTTTGCAGTTACTTTTAACTCCTTGAGCAATTGGGTTTCCTTTTTAAAATAGGCCCAAACACAGACAATTCACACATTTCCAATATTATTATCAGTCTGAAACCACGTTAGCGTTAAAAATATGTTTAGTCAATTTGTTTTGCATTTGACGAAATGAGACCCAGTTTTGACAATGGATGAGTTTTTTTGTTATCATATTTGCTAATTTTTGTACTTTTATAGATGCGAATAGCTTGTTAACAAGGTCCATTTCCTGAAATTTCTAATACGCATGTGCGTGGGGGCTTATACTATGCCGAAATCTAAACTTTGTTAACAAGAACTTTTAAAAAGCAAAAGTTGATTAGTTACAACTTCCCACTGCCAATGCGGGCGGGGGTGTAATATAGGTGAAGTGATTGATTAAAGATATTAAATTACTACAAACTTGAATCCGGTGTAAATCAATTAAAGCATGGTCACAAGTTAATCAATGTGTCTTATCGGATTTTGTATATCATATCATACAAACGTCAGACTGTTATATTATTCTCTTTCATTGTTCATTTATTATTGCCAGACCTCCCCTATCATTAATGGCAGCACGTGATCTTCTCCCTAAATGCGAACTCAGAGATTTCCCGAGGATAGCGCCCGCATCTTGTAACAAATTATGTTTTATATGCTTGTTCGATACTAATCACTATGTTGAAACGCTAATCTCGACCGGTGTCCTTCAAAAGAAAAACTAACTTTGTACTGAATTTCGGATCCGTAACTTCGCTCACGCATGGTTAACCTTTGGAGGTATGTTATTGTTTCCCTGCACGCTTTGATTTTTCCAAAAAATGAGGACGCCCTTCCCACGAAGCTCTGATTTCCTCGATAGGGGGCAACACTCATAAATATATGGTATGGGCACTGGTATAATGAAAGTGACGTACCTATGGCCTACCGCCACCAAAGCAAACGAGACAATGCCTAGTTCATGCAAATTTCACGGGTGCCTTCCTTAATCTCTGACAAATTTAAATCAAAATCAGTTTAACAATGAAGCAAATCGGATTTTGGATTCCTAAATGAATTTTTTATTCACTTACCCCTCGTTTTAAACCGTGGAGGGGTTGTCCCCATTGAACTTTTCTAAATTCCAAAAGCTTTCGTAAAAAGCGGGGTAAAAAGCTGCCAGGTAATCTTTTTCTCATCCTTTCTGGCAAAATGCCGGGGTTAGGGTATGCACTAAAAGTCGAGGGATGGGGTTTGCCCCAAGGATATGTTATGGTGCATTTTTTAGAAATATTATGCACAGTATGGCTCTTAAACTCTTTGTTTATGTAAAACTAGTCAATTGCCATCATTCAGAGCTGAAAACCGCATGAAAATCGGATATTCCTACCATGCCTACCTTTTTAGCGCAAAAATTGGATTTTCGCCCATTTTCTGTGGAAAATACCAATTTTGCCGACTCGCGGACTTGATGACATCATTGTGACGCCATACTAGGTATATTGGTACTTATTTTGGTATCAGTGGAAAGAGGAGGGTCAACCCTATACTTTGAGCCCATGGCTCCCCAAAATTAAACACAGTGAGACGGAAGTGTACGCTAGTCACGCGGTTTGTAGAATTGTAAGTTTGTTCGGGTTGTTCTTGGTTTTTCGGCTTACATTATTATCGATTCGTTATTTATTTATTGTTTGACTTATGGTAAATTGTTTTTATTAGTTGCTAACCCCGTACTATTCGGCAATCAAAGAAAAACAATTAGAGATATAAAACAACATTGTGGGTCCATGCTTTTGATCCATATCGTTGATGAAAATACATGAAAACACTTCGTCATGAATTACATGAATTAGAAGGCAGCTCGAGGATTTCACTCTAAACACATGCAATGGTAGATTTTTTGTTCAAATTTATGATTAAAAATAAAACAACGCTTTCGTACTGGAGATGACATCGAAACTATATTTGGTAAACGCTAAAGTTTTATCTATATCAAAGTTATTGATGATGATGTTGTAATAAAAAAAAAACTATCTAATTCAATGGAGAGATTTGCGTGCGCTGCCGCCACTCCCCATGTTTTTCCCATAATGCAATAAAAGTTGGAATACCGCCAACCTGTTTGCGCACTGCTTTGAACGAACTCGTGGAATTAAACATCACAATAGCGCTTGCCTTGGGGAAGATTTGTACTTCTTCATTTTTAAAGCAAACTTTGAGATCCATAGTTGACCCGAGAGTACATTATTGTCCAAACAAATTTCCAGGAGGTTGAAAGTCCACAAGGTATTATATTTTGATATACAAGTAATGCATAATGGTGAGTCCAACGGTACGAAATGCAGTAAAAGATGCTCTGAGAATTGGGTACTTTAATGGCTATCAATCCTTTAGTTTTTTTTTCAGTTTGCATTTAAATTGCTATCATCTATCAACCATTTACTCTAGCCAAATTTCCTGTCTTATCAGCTCGCTTGCCACAGCTAACTATGACTTCATTACCCTAGCTAAGTTCATAAGGTGCGCTAAGCTCTTTTCATTTTTCCGTTTGTTTTCCCCTGAAGAAGGACAGAGATGCATTTGAACAGATGTGTATTTTTAAAACAGCGACGACATCATCCCGTGACGTGCTCAAGGCGCCTGTGCGGCAGCCATGAAAGGAGCTCAGCACATCAAAGAAACCATAATACCAGAACAGATTATGTCACGAAGCCTCGATTTTTTGAAGCAGAGGAAACCTGCGGGAACGAGTAGTGATGAAACCAAATTCACTTAAAGCCACAGAGACGAGCCCCGACCGGGGAATCGAACCCGGGACATCATTGGTGAAAGTCGAGGGAAGATACACTGCGCCAACTCGTTCCCCCAGTCGAACAGATATGCTATAGCTGGGTTCGAAACGTCGGTCTCTCTTTGTTTGCGGGTGGGGCTTTTTTTGCAGGAGCATTGTAATCACAATTGTATTGACAAGCTATCCTTAACGTTGCTCTGCCACAGTTCAACTA
This sequence comes from Ophioderma brevispina, assembly GCA_023653785.1. Taxonomy (NCBI): domain Eukaryota; kingdom Metazoa; phylum Echinodermata; class Ophiuroidea; order Amphilepidida; family Ophiodermatidae; genus Ophioderma; species Ophioderma brevispina. Next base: position 61,017 of record JAMKCH010063960.1, read on the forward strand.
AATTTCTGCGAGTTTCGGGCAATTTTTGCTGTTCGAGTGTTGCACAGTATTTTATCTACTGTCCCATCTCAGGCATTGTTTCCCCAGTTAGGCCCTACACATACATGTGTTGCATAAGATTGCCTCTCCGGGCTAACAGACCGGGAACAATGGTGAAGCAATAAAAAAAAAGGGGCAATCGATCAGTATTACTCTTCACTCAACATTAGTTTCACGCTTTATCCGTTGTCGTCTATGGACCCGGGACCTATGATTACTTTCAACACCGGTCTTACATTTAGTTACACGGTGACGCTGTGTAGTTGTGACTATGGCACTTTACTGCGTCGGCGTTTTGTTCATTGAGGGGGGGGGGCGGAGATGTGAAATCTTTCAATCTAAACTAAATTTAAGTTCTAGTTTTCTTTGGTGAATCGATTACAAGATATGGGGAAGGTTAATTCACGTGTCTTTTTTTTATAAAATGTTATTGAAACTCTAAAAAAACACCTAGAAAAAAGATTTGGAGATGTTTCCCTTGTTGTATAAATCACTGTCCATAATCATCGCCTACAAGCTACCTGGATATACCAGCACCGGTCTGAATTTTACAAAAAAAAAACACTGCCAAAAAAAAATCTTCAACCCAATTTTGTGATAAAAAATTAAATTATATCGTTAAGAACGAATCGGGTATACGAATACCATATATACCGTGGTCAGGCGCTCCTCCTCAGTCCCGGCTTTTCGTTTTTCGTTGGAGCAATGGACCTGATCTCTCCAAGTTTCCTCATCGCCATCAGCATTTTGTACGCCTACATCTGCAAGACTTGTCTGACTTTGTTGATAAGTTGTCTGTTAAACGCACCTAGTGGTTGTTCTTCTGTCATCACAACTGTAAAGTGAATCATCATTCTATTCGTAATTCCTGCCGTACATTCTGTTAGAGTAACTAATTGGGTAAATTTGTGATTTCGTGATTATAGACATTTAGATAGTACATATGGTGTTAACAATACACAATATTTGAACTCGACTAATACTGGGCTAAAACTTCAAGAAAACATGTCCGAGATTATTTCCTCTTAAACTAACAAATAAACATCTCATGCTTTTGTCCTGATATAACCCATTCATACAAAATTAAAATCTCTTGTTCATATGTCTTTAGAAGATATTCTAAATGAATACCACATTTTAAACTTCAATTTCATTTTGTAATCCGTATTTACAGAGGCACACCGGTTTTGCTTCTGCAAGTTAGTGGCCGAAAACTTACAAACAGGGCAGGTCAAGGCGTATTTGATTATTTTGTTTTCAGCAGAACCATAAAATAATCTTATTTTGACATAACTGAGAAAAGGAGCAATGTTAACCACAATGGGAAATATTTTTTTTCTCCCCCCTTTTTTGGTTGTAATTGTTTGTAATTCACTTGCTCATCGAATTATCCATTACACTCGTAGTTTGACAACTTTATTTTATAATAGCTGCAGTCCTGATATCCGTTACATGCTTCATTAAATTACTGACAGAAAACATGTTTTAAATTGTCAATAACTAATCGAAGTGCATTGGTATTTTTTAATTTTTCTTTTTTGGTTTTTTCTAAATTTTTAAAAAGTGAGCCGAAAAAAGTGACGTTAATTTTTTTTTTTTTAAACATACCTTTTTGTGGGTTGCTTGCAAAGTTAAAATATGGCATTGTATCCATTGTTCAGTCCAATCACACATATCCTGATAAAAACTGTTGTAAACCTTAATCAACCTTTGGTAAACAGTGTAAGCTGCACCGAAAACTGAAATAACATGTTGAAAATAACACCGAAATTTCAACTTACAGCGAATCCGATAAATTTTGGGATTAGACATTTATTTATTTATTTGAACATATCGCATTCATCCTCAACAGATGCGATAACTGAAATCACAAAATGCATCTTCCTCTCCAAAGTTCCCCCGCTGAAGCTCGCGGAGGCCATTGCTGTTATCCGGTCTATCCAAAGAAAATCCAAATAAATTATATAATTGATAAGAATTTTTCTTCACATGACTAGGGTGAAAAAGAGTCTTAAAACCTTTTATAGTAAGACAAATACACCCCGAAATGCATCCGTTAAATAGGTAATGTATTTTAATATGTGATGACACCCCCATGCTCACGATAAGCTATGCGTTGCTGCTTAATTGTCGGACTCAAGTTTTTGAAGTAAAGTTTCCACATAACGCTTGCTTTTAATTAGATTGTCAGTCTGAGTAATTAACTGGTTTAAATAATAACCAACATGATTTGAATCAATAATTCATTTAACATAATCAAAAGCGGGCTTTATTTCTAAAAACAAACGAACTTGGTATTTGTCAGTTTTTGGGTCGAAAAGTATCGGAAAAAACTTGGACTTACAACACGATGAAAACCAACCATCTCCCTAGCTCGTGCGATGTTGATGCATGGTCCCATACACGAACTTGTGCATCATTTTCCTCTTTAATTGATTTGAGGAGGGGGAAGAGTAAAGTTAAAAGTACAGTTGGGTAGTATTCTAAGTGTTGTTTTTATGGTTGATCTCAATGTTTTACCAGAATAGAGTGAAGATACCTTTTTTCGCTTTGCGTTTTTATTTGATTGAAACGGAAAAAAATACTTTCATTCGGATTACAACAAGTAGAAAATTAGCAATAGGAACAGGTGAAATTTTAAGAAATTGTTTTCTGTTTATTGTTTTTTTTTAGAGAAAAATGAAAAGCGATTTGACTTATTTAAACGAAAATACATGAAATGTGCTAACATAAAGATCTGAAAAAACATGATTATTTGTTAAGCACGCTTTTCGTACTATACTTCATTTTAAACCAGGAAAACTAACTACCTTTCTATGTTCGTTTATTTATCGTATCTAAAAAGCATAGAATGCGCACTTGAGAAAAAAGGGGATTATATTTAACCTAGAAAAAACGGGAACCGAAACAAGTGTCCGTGTTTTCTGTTTTGTTTACACTGTGTAAAATGTTCCGAATTTTACAAGACTTTACCTTTTAAAATTAACATTAAAAAAACCCCAAATTTTTTATTATTTCCTTGTTTAATTTAACTCTTTAACCTATACCTAACATAAATTACATTTGGAAGCAGAAAAAGTGTAAATAAACAGTGGCTAGAAAATAATCTACACATTTTTAAAAAAGTAGTAATTTAACGCTGACCGTTTATTCTATTTCCCTTAAATAAGTTTTTTTTGTAACTTACTTGTTTTTAATGTAAGAATATAACTATGAAAATCGTTTTTTGACCTATAAACTGTGTTGTTTAAATAAACGTCATAAGTAACGTCATTAAAAAAATGCAAAATCTTATTTTCCCTATAAAAAAAAACAATGGGTTAAAAAAAAACTTTTGTAGAACTCAATTCCTCCATTTTGGTAATATATTTATATAGTTTAATAATTTGAAAAAATCAGTACACACCTATTTTAATTTTAGAATCGACTACAGTAAAGTCCATGTAGTTATAATAGTGGGATAGGATTTAGGACTTGTAATCTTAAGGGCTCTGTTCGAATCTATGTATGTACTTGTCTTTACTTAAGTTTACTAATATGATAATTAAGTAATTGGGGACATTAGAATGTGTACTTACCATATAAAAAGCAAAATGTATAACCTGGGCTTAATTTGTTATTTCTCTTCCACGATCCCTTTGTTAATTGCTTTTTTTCCAAATTGTTTCATTTTCTAAATTTTAAAATTTTTTACAACCACAGGTACCGTATATACAACATTTATATGATGCCATAGCTACACTGAAAATTTGGTCCACATGATTGTGATATCGTTTTAATTCTTAATATTGTTTAAAACAGTCAAAAACCAACACTAACGTTGAGCTGAGATTTTACGCGTTATTTTACGTTCCCTTTCCCTGCAATGGTTGCTATTTTTAACTTACAAGCGCAGGTTATTTTACAGGTTCTGCACGTTTGAGTGCCAGCTGCCAGTCAAATCCCTGTTTTTTTTACCATATTATTTTTTAACAGAGTACTAAACAATTATGAATGAAGAAAAATTGCAAAAAACGGGGTCAATTTGACATACAAACTGGACAGTTTCCAATTTACAATCAGGAGTGCACTTAAATCTTGTTTGGTTCGTTTTCCCCTCTCTTATATAATTATCTACTCTGATAAAACACTTTAAAACGTGAACTTGAAAGCATTTTTAACTAGTTTTAAACAAAAACAATATAAGGGAGGGGATCAAAATGGTTTATGTTTTTTTAAAAAAAGTAAAAATTTATCATTTTTTTTTAAATATGATAATGGTCAGTGTGTAAAAATGGCCCATGGCATTTTTTAATAGAAAATTTAATTTTCAGGTGAAAGGCCCTCTATTACCTCCAAACCGACGTTACAAAGTTATAATTTAAAGAGATTATCAGTTGACCAATCCATTAGCTCAGGGCAGTGAAGCAGATTACCATTGCTAGTAGAACCAGTTACAAAAGTCCCATGTTTCTCAAAATGACAAAAACTATGGGCATGATTGTTTTCAATACGGAGAAGGAAAACAAAAATTCTATTTCCTTTGTGGTTTCTAGTTTCTCGTTCCTATTTTGGGCAATTCTACGAACGAAAACGGATTATTTTTTTCAATTTGCAGGTCTGCACTAGTTTAATGTCTATCGTTGTTGTTTGTTATTTGTCTCCTACCTAGAGTAAACCGCATGGATACGAAAAATAACCTATATCTATTTTTTCTTTTATATATGTTCCGATATCAGAAAATGTGCGACGAACAATGAGAAGAAATTTGTAAGGGATCTTTTTTCCATATCATTTTAATTGAACAATGAAAATTGAAACAAGGAAATGTCATAATTAATTCTACCTTTTTATTATTTTTCAAAATTTTTCCCCGATAACTGATGTTGGTGTGAGCCTTTCTGTTAATCTTGGGTTTAGTTCATTGCCTATTTGGTACGGATACCGGAAAAGTTTTAGGAAAACAATAAAAATAAAAAGTAAAGTAAAGGTAAAGGGGACGGACCTGGCAACAGGAACGGAGTGCCCCATCTGTCTTTCGAAGCGATTGGGGCCAGACTCCAACATGTTGACTGTAGCTAGGGGATCGCTTAACCTCCTCTACAGCGAGTCTGTACCTTCCCCAACATTGAATAATTGCCGGTTGTTGAAAGCGATATCGTCCAAGTGGGAGCAATAGCCGGGCTCCAGAGCCGATAACGGATTAAAGCGTGAAACTAATCATCATCTAATGTTGCGTACGGGGTGCGGGGTAGGGCGCTTTATTCGATGGACCAACATGTGCCTATAAAATAAAAAACAAAACCATAAAAAGTTAATTTACGGAAAATATTCAAAATTTCCGGCAGCAAAATTCGGACTTCTTGTTTTTTTTTCGCCTCCGTAATGTTAAATTACGCAAAAATTCTGTTATTAAAACACACAAAGTTTTTTTGTATTTTGTAATTTCTGTAAAATTCCTGTCAAACGTTTTGGTAATTGACAGAAAAGTCGGTAAATTACCCTAAAAAAGTCTTGGGAATTCTGCTGCCAGAAAATTTCCTAAATTTACGGAAAATTTTCTAACAGGGATTGTGTGCCTATAGGGAGAGGTGGAGGTAACTCTTAGCTCACCCTTCTTCTTATTGGTATTTTTTGTTTCGTTCTTGCCTGTTTTCCCTTCTCTATCGAAGAAGGAATCTTTATGATCATGAAAACGGGGGTATGTTTGGATTTTTTATCTTTGTGTTTTTTTTAACTCGAATTTGGATGTTTTGGTATACAATTGTTTTTGATTTATGCTCTTTAGTAGCGTAAACACTTTGTATCTTTAGGTTAACCCAAATTAAGTGCCCTCGCTGGTCAGTGATTTCTCTTGTGGAGATTATCATTATGAGTACTATCATGGTTAGGATTTAGGATTATGGTTATTATTATGGTTATTATTAAGATATTATTGGTTATTATGATTATATTATTTTGATTATTATTATGGTTATGATAATTATTTGATTGTTATTATTTATTATTATTATGGTTATTATGATTATTTGTTATGATATATTATGGTTATTATGATTATTATATGATTATTATTGCTATGGTTATTATGATTATTATTGGATATTTATTAGGTGTTATTATGATTATTATTATGAATTATTATTATTATGATTATATTATGATTAAATTATGATGGTTATTATGCGATTATTATTTGATATTATTATTTTTATTATATGCGGTATTGATTATCGATGATTATGATAATAATTTATAAAGTATAAATTCAAAAAATGAGTCTTTTTTACAAGGTGATTGGAAATTGTTGTGGTAAAGATCCTGCAAGTGGCTAGGCGTAACATGCCATATTTGTAAAAAAAAAAAAAAAAAAAAAAAAAAAGTCGGGATCCGAATTTTTAGAGACAAAATGGGCATGTTGATTGGAAAAAGAAAGACTGATTGTGGCTTTAAAATGTAATGTGTTAATTGCTAAAACCAATGTAAATGTATTGGAATGAGATGTTATGGAAAAAAAGGATTCAACGACACTGCGATTAGGTTAATACTTGTTATGGGCGATTTTCATGAAAAAACTGGTGCATTTCCAGAAATTTTGGTCTTTTGGATTAATTAAGTCATTTAAACATGCTTTTATTGGAACAAAACGGTATATTTTGATAGGAAGCCGTTGAGCTGTATGTGAATATATATAGCTTGCCAGGCTTTCCGGTTTCTTTTATATGAGATATTTTGCCTCTTCAAACATCGCAAAATTGCTTTGTCCGGAAACACACACATAAATTATTAAAACTTTGAAAAAAATACTTAGCAGCTTGAATTCTTCCAATATCAATGTTCTAGTTTGCAAACATGTGTAGAAATTATAGTAATGTTTTCTTGCTATCTCAATTATTTTTATATTTGTTGAAATACAACATAATGTCCGTGAACCCAACCTTGTTGATTATCCTTCACAAAAGCAGCAGTTGCTAAGTTTGGTTAAAAACTTCTACTAAGATATTGATTGGGCATCTGATTTAAGGTAAACCTATGCAGGGGCAGTTGATATGGTTTCTTCAGCTCACAAGGACTAGTAAAAAAGTGTAAGAAATGGTGATGAATTTTAAAAAGGCGACACGTTTTAAAGGAAGTGTATTACGTTATCCACTTTTCTCAGCAACCCAACAAGCTATTTAATTGATCAAGGAGTTGCATAGATACTTATTTTCCGACCACAAAAATTATATAAAATTTCAATCAGATACATATTAGTCAATGGGAGACGTGAAAAATGGTCAAACTGTTTACTACATTATTGTGTATACGTTATCGTTTAGTACGTTGAATGCGTTTTAAGTTTACACAATCAACTATAATAGTTGTCGTATAATGCTCACCACTAGTCCACATTCTATGAAAAATCATATTCTGAATGTTGTATGATATGTACAACACTAATCTTGGGTTATTTATGTATCGATACGTTTTCTGAAAAATCTTTCTGCATATTTAACAATTATTTTGTATATGCAATAGTATGCCTAGCCACCAAACCAGGAATTGCTTCGATTTTTTAATTGGCGTAGAACAGAACGATTTGCTCCCGGAGGTCTTCGTTCAAAGGTCCTGCTCTCTGGAATAAGTATCTTTGAATATAAACCAGCAAAAAAACCATAAAGACATTTTAAAATACTTACTCAAGGATAGTTTTCTTCAAACCTATGCTAACTTGTAGTAATTATCTTTATTATGCCATTAATTTTAATTAATATTGATTACATGTATTGGTGGTTGGACCATGTATCATTTAATTTTTGTTTTAGGTTAGGGGACGTCCACTTCTGGCCTGTATGGCCTTTTTGACGCCTCCTCCATATATCGATCGTATAATGTATTGTTTGATATAATTATGTAATATTGTATTATGTTTTTTGATCATATGGAAAAAAGCTCAAAAGTTCAAAGTGTATCTATAATTTGGCTATAGAATGATATGGTGTTCAATTAAATGTATCTTTTTAGAATGAATTAGTAAGGTAATCTTATATTGGTGTTATTATAAGATCTAATTTTAGGCAGAATTCAATACCAAAGGAAAGGTATTAAACTAAACAAATTTGAAGCATATTTCTGAGTTCATTAGACTCTCAAACTTTAACTTCGTACAAATCAAAATTGTTTCCCATCAACCTCTCTGCTAATGTTATCAGTTGGCATATTTTGTTGATTTAAAATTTGATAACGTAATAACTCTATTCTTTTTGTAACAAAATGTTTGTGTGCATATGTGCAGAAACGTAAAAATTGTTGTTGGCAAATGGTTTATTTTTCCCCGTAATAGGTGAATACTTAAATGTTTGAAAACATAAAATATTCAATTTTTGAGACCATTTTTTTGGTGTGTCTTACTCCAAAATGCAACGTTTTTCATGAAATCGACCTGATAATCCTATATGTAACATTGTAGTGTATATTTGCAAGCAGATGATAATAACAAAATTTATTACGATATTATGATTATACGATGAGCAATACTTATAATCAATAATTATAGGCTAATATGATTACAATGATTTGATTATAATATATTACGATGATTATAATAATTTTACGATGAAACTGAATATCATTATGACATTCAGAATGATATGAATACAATGATTATAATTAGGATTACGAATCTATTACGATTACATGTTGCAATGATATAATGTATGAATTAGATTACATTGCAATGATTATAAAATTAATAACGATGATTATGATATAATTATGATACGATGATAATGATTATTACGTGATGATTACGATATGGGTTATGATTACGATAATTATTAATATACTACGATAATTACGATTTGTAAGTGATACGTATATATGTAAGGCTGTTTAAGACCCCCTTTCATCACCGTTGTCACCCAAAACCCCCATATTTTTTAAAACCTCCACCCTAAGACCCCCTATTTTTTTGTAATGTTACCACTTCACACCCACAGACCACGCCCTACTTTTTATGGAAACTTAAAAATCACCCACAAACCCTATTTTTTAATAATTTTGCAAGAATCTCAACCCAAATACCCCATTTTTTGAAATTTTTTTGCAATGTTGACACTCGAAAAAACATTTTTAATGGGAAGTTTTGCTGTAAACCCCAAAGATCCTATTTTTTCAGTCTCTGTCAACGAATGCCCGAGCATTACAGGTTAAGGGTCGAACAAAATACCGTTGTTGTGATTGTTGTTTGTTGTTGTAATTGTCACCACGTCAGTTTATTTTACCAATCGTCATAGAAAAACTTAGGTCAATGAGATATTTGCGATTTTTGGTGGTATTTATTATATTAATGTATATTTTTGTAACAGGTGCGAAGATTTCCGGTCTCAAGTGTCATTCTAAACCACCACTCTAATCAATCCAGCCTTTTTCCCGAACATTGCGGGTAATATTTTTGAAGTTAATAATTGTTTCTATATCGTTGTTCGACATAAGCTCCTTATGAATCTGAAAAAGGATTTATTATTGCTGAAACTTTTGATTTAGAGTCGTTTCAATTATTAATTCCCTATCTATTGTTATTTCGATAATTATCATATTAAAATGAAAAACAATTTCTAGGGGGGTAGGACATGTCGACTTAACAGCAACAGTGACACGAAGTTTTTAAGGGTGATTTTTTAATGTCACTGGGAGCTACTGGTTGAGGGCAGCCTTAGACAAATGCACGTAAAAATTCCATAAATTAACCGTTTGGAAATTCCAAATGAGCAAATCGTGTCCTGCGCCTCTGTTCTATGGTATGAAAAGTACGGAGGGCGTCTTTCATTCTGAAGCATGTGACAGACGATTAACCGACAAGATGAGCAAGAGTTGCAACCTCATTATTTGCTATATGCATATAATACACACAAACATTTTCAAGCAACCGGGCCTCACTTTGCTCGCAATTATGGTAACTAGCGTTGCCCGCGCTTCGCGCGGGCAACCGCTATCTGATTTGAATGGAGCGGTCACTAAACTTGTTGATCCCTCTGCACATGACGCAAAACTTACAGATACATTATTACTATATTTTCTCTTTGCCTTTATATATTCCTAATGTATTAGGTCAAGAGCTGGTCAAAGTTTAGGGCCCCCTATCTCCAACAATGCGCTATGAAGCATGTGAAATTTAATACTGCAAATTAATGTGCAAACCAATAACTCGCACGCACTCTATCCCCAAAGACCCCCCCCCGGTTTGGGTATGCATGTCGAGGAACGGGGCTTTCTCAGTGACGTAAGCTAATACTGGGGAATGAGGAACCCTCTTGGGAAAAAGTAGGGCCTATTTGTGCATATTCTTACTCCTTCCGGGCACCGCAGAGCTACAGATGGTGGCATTCTGTATATGCCTACCTTGGCTCCAATCATAGTGCCATTCTGCATGTTCGTATCTGTTCCCCTGGCATGCGGGGGGGGGGGGATTTGGTGTAGGGGGTGGGGAAAGAAGTTTACAATTTTTTGGGAAGCCCAAATTTTTGCCGATGTTTGGTCCCCAAATTGCTGTTTGTTTTTATTGCCAAAATTTGGTGATTTTTTGCCCCAAATATCACTGATTTTTTGTCCAAAGATTATTTTTCTGGTTGGGGGAGGGGGCTGTCTGGTCGGGGGGATCCTGGGAAAAATAAAAAATGCGGGGAAATGCAATTAAACCCCGCCCCATGCTCACCCTGACACCACCAGCACACTGCTGTCTGTATTGGCCTACCTTTGCTCCGATTTAACGACACTTTCCGTTTGTTCACACTTTGTCAATGGCACTTTTAAAAAGTGGGAAATTTTTAAACCATTAACATATCTGTGATGATAACAATTTTTGAAAAGCTAAAATTGTTAATTGAACATTATCAAAACATAACCGCAACTGAATCAGCGTGACACTAATGTTTTCGTGTATTATAACGGACATAAAAATTGAAATGCAAACATCGAGGACTTATCGCTTACCATAGATTAACACCCTTGATTTTGGCATTAGACCTACAAATTGAATATAATTGTAATAGTGTCAAAATTTTGATGAAGTGCGAAGAATTAATTAAAAATACGAGTCTTAAAAAAAGGACAATCTTCGCATTTTAGTGCCACAATTTTTTTTAATCCATCATCTAAATTTTTTTTAAAAAAACACTATATTTTAATAAATACTATGCAAGGCATCAATCATACTGATCACCTTCATTGTGAAACCAAGACATTCAGTTTCATGTTACTTTTCTGATACATCTGGTATTATTTGAAGTAGAAATCAACATTGCATGGAACACCAAGCTTCAGTTTACCATCTTTCCCTTTGTAAAAGGGAACTTCTTATCTAGTGCAAAGTGCAAATCACTATTGTGTAGTATACCTGTCATACATTGCGGTACAAAAGTTGTGCCTGTTTGCCACACAGAATTGATGTCTGCCTTAATGAAATAATTCCATGCTATCAGTGTTAAAATCTACAACTCAAACATGTTAAGTCGTACCACAAATTGTAATTATCACATTGGAAGTATTATTTTGGATATAAATTGGCTAGAGAAGTCCATCTAGTCTACAAGTTTAATTTGTCAAGCAAATTTTGCAATCTGACCCCAACCAGATCAGAAAACTGTTACATAGCTAACTTTAGGTTAGGACTAGTCTCCTGAGTGCAAGCAGAGGAATGCACTATCCTAGTGGTTGCAAGTAGGTGTATGTATATCCCCTGATCATGGCCTTGTATGGAAATATGAGACTCTTAAACTCAACAGACAGTATCAGTAAAAGCGGAGAAGTGTAACAATAATGGGCTGTGTAAACACACAATTAAGAACTGAGTACCACTGCATGAGGGTTTTGGTCAATTCAGGATTAATCTTCTGCCTGGCAAAGAACAAGATTCTCGTTAGCTTTGGTTTTGTAATGATCCGGGTATTGCATTCATGATTACACTAATGACATGCCCAACCATCTACGATCCCCGTTTAATTGTGGATGTTGATTATTGGATTCCAGGCTACATATTGCACAAATATTAGCTCTGGTTCAGAGCCATAAGTCTAGTCAATGGCCCTAAACCTCGGAAATTTTTTCTGGCTCTCGACATACCTCACACTCTCACATCAAAACAGGATTGAAATATCGGCGGGAACGTTACGGATTGGGGTGGGAGTAAGGCCAGTGGCGGCCGCCATGGGGGACAGGGGGGGGGGCATTTGCCCCCTAAATTTTGTCTTGCCCCCCCCCCCCCCCATTTTGGCCCCCCCCCCCCCCGGCCGAAATGCAAAATGAAGATTTTTTTGGCAAATTCTGGTCGAATTTTGGGGGCCAAAAATCAAGCGATTTGGGCCAAAATTGTTTAAAAATTTCGAATTTTTCCATATTTATCCCCCCAGCATTTGACTTTTCCCCCCAAGATTTCACTTTTGCCCCCGTTTGCCCCCCCCCCCACCCCAGAAAAGAGGTCTGGCGGCCGCCACCTGGTAAAGGCATTCCCCGGGGTTTGGTTGGGGTAGTGACGTGCCCTCCGAGAGTCGGAAGTTAGGACCCATAGCCTTTAGAACATGTTTTTTTGCCAAAAAAGGGACCCTAACCTATATCATCGATGAAATTTAGGCCAGAACCAAATTTAAACGCCAAATTTGCCATGTATTTCCCAAAATGTTGGCATTTTTTTTTTAAGCAATTTTGCTCTCGGATTGGAAGAAATTTGACTAATTTCCCAACAATTTTTAGAAAATTTTGCCTTCCGATTGAGAAAATTTGACTAATTTTTCCCAACAAATTTAGAAACCTTTGCAAAAAGAACACCCATTGCTATACCAAAATTAATTGCATAAATTGATCCCGAACCAATAAGGCTGAAAAATGGTACCGATGGGTCGGTGCACGACCCCTATGGTTATTTGTGTTGGGAACCCCCTGAGAGCAATTCTATCAAATAAAATCTTTATATACTTAATTGGGTCATGAAGAAAAAAAAAAAAAAAATTTTTGAAAAAAAAACCCGACCCATTTTCTATACCCAAATTGGCAAGAAAAAAAGGATCCTTGAATATACCAGAAGGTTGAAAATGGGACCGATGTCGGTGGCAACATCCCCGTATGGTCATTTGGTGTTGAACCCTCCCCCTCCCCCCACGGGGTCAATTCTCAAAATCCCAATTAAATCTTTTATAAAAAATCGGAGGCATCCCTTTTAATTGCATGCCTCTGCAGGTTTGTAACCAGAACCTGTTTCTTCGAGCTAATAAAGCTAATAGTAATCGCTAGTATATTTACTTTAAGGCCAACAATGTTTATGTCATTGTCATTCGACCTCCACAGCCATGAAGTACAAAACATTATACCAAGGACGCGAGTGCAGATAAGTGCGCGAGTGTGTCCAGTCAGCCTTCTTGTATTCTATAACAGGCGGAAGGTTCACCATTATTTCTTCCCAAAATAACGTAAATGCTCATGTGCTATTAATGAATACAAAATATCTTAACGTATTGTTCAAACAACTGATCTATGCGGTTATCTTTATCCTCTTATTTTTTGTTTGTCCAAAAAAATAAATATTTAGAAATAAATCTCAGCAGAGGCACTGAGCTCTACACGATTTCAACGCAAGACAAAAAGGTCACAAAATTTGCGCAAATAACACGTTGGAGATCATTAAAAGTCTTTTCAATGAATTAAAATACGTATTATAAATCAATCTGAATTTATTAGAACAGTAGGCTTCTTATTGTTCTCTTTTGTAAATCACCAAGAATAAATAATTTTACATAGAAATAGCACACAAAGGTCAAAACTCGAAGAACCATGTTGTATCTAAGACACGAACATGAATGATACATCGTACCCTAGACTACGGTACCCCCAATTAACGTAATTACTCTTGTAAACCACGGGAATTTCAATAGCATCTAATACTGTTACAACATGTTTAGCTAGTTTACAACACGTTATTGCAATCTCAATGGAATCTAAATAATCTATCAGCAGTTTGGAATCAAAAACCCGGCAATCGAAGAGACACATGGGAAGGGTGTATTACCCGAATAGGGTACAACATTCAACATGGCGACCTCCGGGTCAACATGGCAGCCTCCAGGGAAAAACAACATGGCGAAGTTCGATCTTTATAGTATAGATGCGCACCAAGTACGCATATCGACATCTCGTCATATACGTCAAAAGGAACCAAAAGTACCCAGAGTCGTACACGAACTCGAATAGATTTAGGCTTAAAATCAACCAAATATTTCTTTAAGACCATATCAGTGATCAACCCGAAAGAGTCAAAACATGGAATTTGCCAGGATCGCAAGTCTAAAAAAATCTCGTAAGTTATTTCTAAACTGAAAAAAAAATGATGAAAAGGAAGAAACCAGCAGTATCCAAAAGGTATGGAATCCCCATTTCAATTACGTGTAAGTGGCCTGCGGAAAGTAAGCCTACAAATCATTTCCCTTCTTAGGCGGCTTTGGGTCCTATCACTTGCAGGGGTTGATAGACTACCGGATACTGGTTACAAACATGCACAGATCTGTTTCGGATGATTTGGTTTTTCGATTTTCTGATTAGCCAATCACTCATGTGCCTTTAAATTACGACTTTCAGAATTTTGTTATACGGTTAAAAAATGTTCAATAAAAAATTAAGTGATGCGTGCGTTTCAGTGATTACGGAAATTAATTACAAAAAGGGGACCACACTGCGTAGTTTTAGTGGACCCCCTCGCAAATATTTATTCGGAAATTAATAATTATACCATCGCATCTATTTGTATCATTTTGTTATTTATTCTGTTTATTCACATGATAAGGTGCGAGAAGTATTGCGAATGACTAGTAATTACACAAAAGCCAAATTTCAATACTAAAACCATGTTTTTAAAAAATATCTCGCGAGTCCTCGTCTAAATCTGATAACATACAGTTTGTTGACCGCGAGAAAATTAAATTTTATACCGATCCACCATCCTTTATGACCATTCTACAAGACAAACTTTGATAAACCACTTGATATTGACTTTCTTTTGATACAAAATTTTGATTTTGATGGTGCTAAAGTAGGGGACCGAGGTTGTCGATCGGGCCACCCACCTTTAAGCAAAATCAGACTTTTGTTTTCAGTCTCAAACTAATAACTAAATCTCCAACGCCGGCAACGAACGAACGGACGGACGGACGTCCTGTTAGTGTTAGGCCAAGAAAAAAAATTGTCTCAGAAAGCCCGCGCCCCACATTTTGTTTAACAATGGTCTTTGACGGCAAATTATTTTTAGGTTTTACTCAATTTTTTTTCAAAATCGCATTGCTATTTTTCAAATTTCTTCTGAGACAACCTGATTTTTTGGCCTTATATGTGACTATGCCAAAGTGTTTTAGCAGTTAAACACATTCTTGTCAATGTTATGACTTTGTTAATCATGTGAAAATACTAAACACGTTTAGAGTGTTAGAAAGTATTTAACATGGATGTTTAGGATTGGACAAGCAATGCAAGCCCGAATGCTAGCTTGTAGGCCTAAACATGTTTACAAAGTGAGAATGTGTTTGATTTCTAAACACAGTTTTGGAAGTGTACACAATGTCCGATATTAATTAACTGAGAAATTGGCCGTAAGTATCAACTGTTGATGACTTCCTATGGTCGAAAAGGAAATTATAAGAAGTGATAAGATTATCAAATTCCACACTTGCAGCAAATTAAGACAGTGATCTACCGTCGCGAGGACAGGGGCACTCGTTATCCCAAACTGAAGGCAAAATTTAGATCAAATAAAAAATTAAAAAAAAAAAAAAAAAAAAAAAAAAAATGGCCACCCAAACGATCCTAAATTTGTGTCCCTTTATTTAATCAGGTGAGTCCCGATTATCAGAGGTTTAAGGAAAATGTGCTGGGGCTGCATTTTTTTGAGCTCAGTAAAACGAACTCAATTTGATTCATTTTTTTTTCTTTGTACAATATGTAGGAACTAGGAAGTCCTGCAGGTAGGAAGAAGCGTCCTGCATCTTAGCGACGATATCGTACAACTCACTCCAGTCGTTTCTGAAAAAACAAAAGATTGGCAGAACTCACTTTCCGGTCGTATCGGGGAAGGATTGGCAGAAAGAAGTCTGGGTAAGCACTATCAACGTTTATTGATTTACATCACAATATGGCTATACCAAAAACACACTATTTTCTGTTGTGATTATTGGGCTGCTTTTTTGGCGTGAGAATAAATTAAAATCATTGTGTATTTTTCTCAGAAATTACTTAATATGCGAATAGACTAGGGTTATATCTATCCTAGATTGATTTCATTTGATCGGTTTAGGAGTTCCCATACCAGTCGCGCTGCGCATGACAAGTCGATTTGAGGATACGGGGAGGGGGGATAATACTTCAGGGCCAAACACTGGGGAGCTATACGAGAGGCGTTGCACCTATGACGTGGAATGTGGAAACTGTTGTCCATGGATTTATCCAACAAAGAATGACACGTTCACGTACAATGATGCATCTTACATAGGCAATACTCCCCTCTTTACTTATAGTTATTCTGTCCTGTGTCATATAATACAGTGTCGTGTGACTGAGTGTCCTACCAACCCATCTGCCTATTGTGTTCTCCCATGAGTGTGTACATGCATATTGGTTCAGGCACGTACCCAAATGGCCGGCTAAAGGTGTGCCCGGTTATTCCGTACAGTTGCTATGGTAGCGAGGGGAACTCATCTCAGGGGGACGCTCGTTTCTTACAAAGGGATGTAAAATGATTTGAAACTTCCACATAGTCAGGTAGAAGTTTAGCACACAGCCTGAAGGATGGAAATGGAAGGTAAAGACTTCTATTGAGATTTAGTTCATTAGGACCTAAGCAAGTTTTTTGGGGGGTGTTGCAAAAAATTGTTACAGTGCCATTTTTAAAAAATCCATATGGCTGCCACCCAGTCCAAAATCATAATATCCCTTAAGTATTTCAGATCGAGACAAATATTTCTCGGTACATCCGGGGTTTTAAACACGAGAAAGTGTTGGTAATGTAATTTTATCATTACATTGCCACACAAATCCAATATGGCGGCTCAAAAGTCAAATATGCTCTCGGAATCGTTAAAATGATCTTAACATACACCTCCATTTAAACCTATTTTACTCTACTTGATACATGCTGAAACACTAAAATAGTTCGCAGGTATTCAAATCTGTTACAATTGATCACCCACTCTGCAAGTGTTACTTAACACCTCTAGAATGCATTTCCAACGCATCCGGACACGTCAAGTTTTTTGCACATTTTTTTCAGTTTAGAGGCTTAATTCCATGTGTCTGTAGGCCTGCTTTAAAATGCTTTACACTTATGAGATACTTTATTTGATCACTAGAAACCCTTATTTGGGCATTTCTTCTCTGAATGGACATTTTTCAAAATTCAAGATGGCAGCCAATAACAAGCCGCCTTTAAAAATAATAAAAACCAAACCTACATTATATGTGTATTATATGTAGTTCCAACAAAATCAACTAATTAATTATTATAAGGTGTAAAAGTAAGGTAATGGGTAAAGTATTTGCCATTTGACATTCTATCTTGGATTTCTGGTTTCTTTAATCATGCAAAAATGTTAAGATGGGGCCATGTGGCTGCCTTTTTACCTCTTTACAACTGAATAATACGATAGATCTGTATTGTATTTAGTTAACACACCCAAAATTAGTATTAAAGTTTAAATTAAAGTATGAGATTTGTATTTCTTTGAGCATTAAATGGGGATGGCCCATTTAGGAATTATCAAGGTTTTCATCTTAGATAATTAATGGACTTCACCCCAAACACCATCTGTTTACAGTTTCGCCCGATATTCACTCCGTTTTCATGTGAGAGCCTAAAAAACGTGATTTTGGTAGCCCCATAGAGTACTGTGTACAATTATAATTGGGTCGACACAAAATGTTGTACATTTTCGCTCATAACTTCGAAAATAAACATTCTTTGGCCCTAGATTTCACAGGGTAAATGGGAAAAATAGTAGCTTTCTTCTGATACCAAAAATGTTGACCCCTTCGGTTAAATCTGGGCTTCTGGGGAAGAGGATATTTTAGCAATGCTATTTAACACTTAAGTGTTAATAACTCGTATCTGGTATATTTGTTTGAAAACATACTTAAAATTTCAAAAATGACGGCCAGTATAATATGACTATATGACAATTCGTAGGTTTAAAGATATTAAAAAGGCAGCCACATTGGTTCCCATGCATTGATTTGTAAGCTTGTTAACACGCTTGATGTCAGATATGAGTTTAACTACTGGGTATAGAGCGCAGAATTTATGCCTTATCACAAATACTGGAGTTATGGTTACTGAATGATTTCAGGGCCATATTGGGTTAGGGTTGGCATTTGGATTGATGGTATGTTGTGATCAAATCACGTCAATAACCGGTCAAAAGATTCCTCGTGCTTTAAAACCTGGATCTAGTGTGGTTCATAAGATTATGGCCATTTGAATGAATTGAGAGTGATAGGCGGCCATATTGGATTTCTAGAAAAAATGCACTGCACGAAAATTTTGCACACCCTCCAGAAATATTAGCTAGGTCATCAGTGACAAAAATCAATCAATAGGAAAATCTGTACTCCATTTCCACCCGTCGGCCCCCACTTCCGCCCGACTAACACTGGTATGAAAAAGGAGGGCACTTGGAAATTTTTGGTTCCCGTATGTAGCAGTCTAAGTGGTTCTATAGAACCTTAAAAGTGATTTGGGATTGGGAAACTTCTTCCTGGGTGTGCAAGCCGTATTTAAAAAATCGATTCCTATCCTATTTTGGTTCTAAAATCATTTTATCTCTAAAGCTTTTTCTGTTCAACAAAGAACTTTTTAAGGGATTTCAATGGGGTTTGATTAAGAGTTCTTAGGGAATACAGAGAATTGTTTTCTTGGCTACAGAACCTTTTGGTGGCAGGTGTTGTTGTTGTTGACGATGATATCATTCGGAACCGCGGTTGGAAATTGTTAAGATGTTTATAAAAACCAAAAGGGTTCTTTAGCCATTTATTTCTGAAGAAAACCTTTTATAAAAGAAACCCTTATAATCAATGTTATATAAGCACCCCTCGGGGTACTTTGTTAGAACAGAAAGTACAGTTTTACTTCAGCCCCAAAATGAGAACTATTTGAACCAAAAAAAGTGTTAACATACTTTGCTCGCTAAAACTTTTCCAAATATACGTCAACATATAAAAAAAGAACATACCAATGTAATAATGGTTGGATGTTCTTTGAGAATACAAAGTGTCTTTATAATTAACCTAGTACGGTGCTTCATACAGAACAAAAAGTTCTAAGGGCCCATTTTTTCACTATTTCCATTATATTTAGAAACCCCTCGATTCGTATAATTGAGGGCGGTATCATCAGGAAATCCTTCGATTCAGCATATAACCAACGCGATTTCTACTTGTCCTTTTGCATGTTGGTAATTACT
>JAMKCH010063964.1:0-16329 GCA_023653785.1 Ophioderma brevispina
TACAAAATGCAATGGAATGCGATAACCGGTGATGTAGACTTTTGTGACCACAAAAATTCTCGGTTTTCGTGAGCCTTCTTCATAGTGCACAGGGATCTTGACTTTTGTCTGCACCACCATGACCCGTATACGTAAGTGACCGATACACTGCACAGAAATATCTATTGGTATTTTAAAGTGCGTTCCAAAAAAATAACAATAATAAAAGAAATACAAATAAATAAAGAGAAAAAAAGAAAAAAGGAAACGGATTGAAGGACGCTTCAGTTGTTTAATAGGTCAAATTAGCACAACTAATGTTTCTGTAGTTAATGGTGCTGTTGAGCAAAATTCAGATATTTTTTTTATATAACTCGCAAATGTTTATTGGTATAATGCTTCTCTCTGTATTAGTTCACCGCCCTTTTCGAGGCTTGTTGCTTAAAGGGATTAGCAGCGACAATGCGAGAGAATCGAAAAAAATGTGGAAATGCATTTTATCAACTTATAAATCAGGGATAAGTGTGTACAATTCCATATAACTGCTTTAATGTTGAAACAAACCACCAAATAGTGAAAAAAATGAAGTATTTGAGGAAAATTTGTCATACCGTCTCCCGCAAATAGACATGCAGCGACGGCATCTCAAAATCTGCACTAAACAGCTGATTGTGATTTACACCAGTACGAAATAAACAAAGATCAATAATGTTTGTGTTTGAGGTCAAACTCTATTGATCATGGTGCACAATATCACGCTGAAAATCTGTGATATTCACCGGGAAAGGCCTTTTTGATTCCAAGTCGGAATTTTGATACGCACGTATAGAAATTACAGAATCAGATAAAAAGTACTGCCTTGTCTTTAATACACGGATTTCAAGCCAACCACTTGCAGGTTATGTTCGCATATCCATGCCAGTAACAAAAATATAAAAATATGAATTTTGATGATTTTTTCGATGTTTCGGATTAGCAAATCGCTGCTAATCCCTTTAACTACTGAAGCTGACTAGTGCGAGGGAATGAACTACCTAACCTAAAAGCATGGAACATCCTGACCGGATGTTATACCAGGGTTAGACGAAGGGAATGTTCCTACAACCTCGCTCACAAGTTGTTGGTACTGTGTGGACTCCACGTATACCAATGACAAACTGAAAAAAAGTCAGCAACATGTATTGAACTAATACAAAACAAAAACAAAACAAACAAACAAACAAACAAACCTGGATCCTGATTGCGTTCACCACTTTGTATCTTGACGGTAACGGTAGACAATAACTGACAATTGTCTATCTTTGTTTGGACAAATGTATAGACAATTTGCTATACTGTCATGTTTGTTTGGCTTTTTAAGCAGTGGCGTAACGGGCCTGCCCGCTCTGAGGGGGCAAATTTCCCAGTCTTCGGAAAGTTTCCCTCTTAGGGGGGTCAAAAGGCCATTTTTTCCCGGCCAGAGGGCTAAAAAACGGCTGATTTAGCATGATTTTTGCAAATTTTTTCCCGGCCAAAGTCGTCAGGGGGGCAACCTGCCCCCCGCCTGTTACGCCACTGCTTTTAAGATTCATTTTATTGTTTTAGATTTTAAGCTGTTTAAATATAGCCTTCCGTTGATTGACACCACATACGTCGGAATATTAATTTTATTATTGAATAGATTCATCAGGATCGGAAGATAAACATTGTAACCATACAGGCTCTAACCAAACATGTTCGTTTACTTGTTGACGTTTCAGCAACCAGTGTTGCCTTTCTCAACACATAGATGTGAATGATGATCCCGACGCGAGTTGACTGTTTTCTAGAGACAGAGTTGTCAGTCAACTAGTACGTCGGAATCTGCATTCCCATCTGAAGTGTTGAGAAAGGCAACACTAGTTGATGAAACGTCGACAAGTAAGTGAACATGTTTGGTTCATAAGTTACAATACTTAATTGTATCATTTTTCTGAAGAAAACCAATTCTTTAAGATTTTGTTTATTATTTTGGATTTTGGTCATTAGCTTTTACTTCTTGCAATGATCATGGGTTGGTATAGGCCGAGCTATAGTTGTTTGCATCAAGTAGTCGCTTTCGCATTCTATCTATACGGATTCATGTCATTGACTTCATAGCTGTCAACAATCCATATATTTTGAAAAAAATCTATTTTGTAATTAAAAGGATCCTATTTTAAATATTCTGGCCATACAAGTAAAGGTTTTCATCGAGATTTTTTGTCACTTTATTATGACTTTCCTTTTTTCTAACTTAAAGCTTGGTGACTTTGTTGTGATCATTTGTTTGAGAGCAATAGCACAGATAAAATTGTATGTGTAAATTGTATTTACACATTTCTCCGTCACAAACCAGCTTTTTCATCGCTTCCTTAACTCCCATTTGAACAGTGATCTTCACACATGTGACCACGTATATGCTAGCCGTGGATGGCTTTGTAAGTATGCCTTGAATTCTGTTAATTCCTGAGACAACACTGTAATATTGGAACCGTTAAATTTGGTAACAATTCCCTTTCTGGCATAGACATTTTGGAGCATTACACTGATACACATGGCAAGTAAAGCAGCAAATTTCCATTGCATTGGGTATTTTTTTTATATGCTAGGAGTTTGAAAAATTGTTGGACATCAAATGTAACAAATGTTAGTACTTTCTTAGGAATGACTTTGTGTGAATTGCACAAAAAAATTGAAGTGCACCTTCATGCATTTTGGTGAGCTAATTTTCAATACAAAAACATAGTCACACGTTTAAGAAACTATGATGGAAACTTGTTGTTAAATTGAATTATGAGCTTGTATTTTTGTAACCCATTTTGACGCCATACTTTGAGCCAAATTTCCAACAAAAACATTAAAAAATAATGAAATAATTAGTTTGGCAATTTTTGTGTGCTTTATGTTTTTATATGGAAATCTATCTAATTTAACTACAAAGCCATTAGAGGAGGAGCTGGGACCCAGGTCAAACATCATCGTTTACCCCTTACTACAGAAAAGGTTGACACCTTTGGTAGTTAGTATGGACCCTCTACATCAATGCTGGTAGGTAGTACTTTCAAATTGTGGTGTCACTTTTTCAATGGGGTCAATTTAAGTTTACACAGGGGTCAACTTTTTAAAATGCTCCAATCATGTTAAAATGTATACCATATTGTCCGTCTAATCATAAGGATTCCAAAAATGTATAGTTTGTACCATCTATGACCATTGGTTTGGGAATTATAGGGTAAAAATGGCTAAAATGGTAAAAAGATCAATTTCTATTTGTACAGGGGTCAAAATCAGAAGTTGCTCCAATTTTCCTAAAATTGAAGAAGTTGTTCATCTAGCTTAATGTGTCAAAATAAGGAATAGTTTTTACCATCTGCAATGCATAGTTACTATGTTATGGGACAAAATAGGTCATAGGGCAACATAATCCAATTGGTGTTGACCTTATTTGACCCTTATCTCTGTAAGTAAACATTTAACATAATCAAAACTATACTTTTTAGGAGTCCTCTTACCTCAGGCAATAATTTGCAAGTATTTAAAATATATTCAGAGTTACTTTAATGTTGACCCCTGTATACAAATTGAGATTGACCTTTTTTACCATTTTTGTCATTTTTACCCTATAACTCCAAAACCAATGGTCGTAGGTGGTACAAACTATACATTTTTGGAATCCTTATGATTAGATGGGCAATATGGCATACATTTCAACAGGATTAGGGCATTTTAAAAATTTGACCCCTGTGTAAACTTAAATTGCCCCCTATTGAAAAAGTGATACCACAATTTGAGAGTACTATACCTAGCATTGATGTAGAGGGTCCATACTAACTAGCAAATGTGTCAAACCTTTTCTGTAGTGGGAGGTAAACGAACTCCTTTGAGGCTTAAATAAGGCCCCTATGATATTCTGCTCCTCCTCTACATGCAGAAAATATCGATCTAATTATAGTGAAAACAAAATTCACACCCCTAGTGTTTGCCAATACCATATATTACATTTGAATATGTTTACCCAGTATCGTCTCCATTGGCGGGTGTATAATGCTGGATGCACCTATTCATATCAACATATTAATATCATTAAAAAATATTTATAATAATAATGGCAGTATGTTTTCAAAATGTTATATTTATCTCGGGTATATAGGTCCTATTATTTAATATTTTTATCCTTTGCATCAGGGCTTTCTCGTAACATACTATCCCTACGTCTACTGGGCCTTCGGTGGGCTAACGTCCCTATATATATTCGGACTTTCAAGTGAGTTATGGCAAATACGATCCTACTGTGGATGTCTCGTTGGCTACGCCACCGCCAAAATCAGCCCATTAGGTATGGTAGTCACTACCGATGAAGCAGTGGACGGATTCGCCGCTATTGACACAGACGAAGGAGGACACATTTATCTTGCGAAGGAAGGCTTTGAAGAAGCTGCAAAGCTAGGTATAAGGCATACATTGTCACACTCTATAGTCTTTCACATGAAAAATAAAATCAAATTCTAAAATAACTTCATTATAACAAATATAATTTTGCCTTGCTGCTTAGATTAAACTAGGCGATGGCTAGGTAATCAGTGGCCTTTTCAAGGTCAAATCAGTCATATTCGTTAAGTCATGAAACTTGGTGGATTTAGTCAACATTCGATGCAACAAAATTTAAAGGTCATTTCGAGGTCACCAGGGGTCATCAAGTGTATGGTCAATCAATCACGAAATAACAATACAATCACGAAAGCCGAGAAACGAAGTTGGGTGAGGTGCATTAAAGGTGCACTGTCCAATGGTGGGTTAAAGGTGAATTAAAGATTCACAATCCATTAATGGGGTATGATGCATTTCCAATCGCGAGGTAGAGCAGGAGTAGCGGTTCGAAAGCTACCTTGTTGAAGAGCAAAGTTTTTATTTCATCTCATTTCCTTTCTCAGGCCGCGAAGAGCCCAAATTCGAGAGGGTTAGGTGCAAATGCCAAAATCTAATGAACATCAGCTTCATTTTCATGTTTTCAGATGAGATCCCATGTCTTACGTATTCGTGGTTGCCGGTTCTAACGGGAATGGCCGCCGTTGGACTGCATGTAGCAAGGTAAGCCTAGCCATTTACTATAAATTCAATATCGATTTATTCAGCAAACTAGAGAGTATGATGCAAGAAAATGACTTCATTCAAAGAGCTTTTAGAATTCATTTTCCATGTAAGAATTAGGCAAACCTGTCACATCAAGTTTGGACACTGAGGGAATTTTGGGATTTGCATTTGACTTGGGGATATTTTTCTTCATTATATTTATAATTTAAAAAAGAAAATATAACATAAGTATACCTAAAACTCTCTCCCTATTGATGTCCCTTAACATCCACTCAAGGTTGGTAAACCTCATTAGGCAAAAAAAGTTTGGTTCCACTAGGTCGTCAAAAGACCTAAATGCTCGTGGTTCGTGTGAACGATCGGATGAAAATCACAACGTAAATTTGCAAATAAACGGAGATTTGTGCTTTGAGAAATTGTCAGTGTGAATGTCTATGAAATTAAAAAAAATATGATAAGGACAAGCGTATTTAGCATACAATTGATCCAGAACTACCGACAGTTGTCCATCCCTGTACATGCTTAGGTGTTTTCGTCCGAGTCTCACGGTTTGACGTTGGCATTTTGAACATTTTACTTCCAGATATTACATAGGGGATAAGTTGATGGTTTCACCGATGTTTCCATACTTAGATCACGCTGTCGCGGCACTGTGTGAGTAAAAATTAAAAACAAACAAAAAATACACACAACAACAGTTCTTTTTGTCAAGTTTACCATTTCATAAGGATCTTGACAACGTATCCAGATTACGGCGGTAATGATTGACACATAATTCTGAAAGGCTGATGACATCTGGAGGTTGTTCCACTTAGTCAGCTGCTTGGCGACAACACGTTAGGTTATAGACGGGATGACAGGGTTGTAGGTTTTTAAGATGTTGCTTTTCTTGAGCACAGAATTGGTAAGAGGAGATTTCATGATTGCTGGAATAACTCTCTCCACCAGTGACATGATAACAATAATAGTAGCAATGTCTGGCAAAAGAGAATCCAATTATGACTTCTTGGTCAGCCACCAGTGGATCAAGAACACTGGATGGACTTGGAGACTACAATATTGTTTTTTTTTTATGTCATTTTCAGACTTTACAGCACACACCTTCCAAAACATATTATGAGAGATGAACTGAAAATCAGAACAATCAACCTTACTTGATTTTAGATTCATCCCGATAGTCAAAATGTTGGAGACATAAGTAGCAAACCGATTTACAAGTTCATGTGGGCAATCATAAACGGGAGGTTTATTGAACTCCTGGCGGGATCATGCTTCGTCAGTAGACGTCCTCCGACGCCAGCCATTAGAGCGTGTTTGCGCACCAGATGTGTGAACACGCATTGCGTGAAAAGATTGTGCAAAAGGCTAGCATCGGCCGATGTTTGCCGGTGTAGTATCCCGGTGTAATATATGTAGCCAGCAGAAGTCTGAACTGTCACAAATGATAGACAACATTGGCTCAAAGTTATTGCTACAATCAGGATTCTTGCAATTAAAGATGTAGTATTTAGCACATCTGGATTGTTCCTACACTCTTTAAAGTGTTCAAAGTCAACAACCCACAATATTTTTAATCAGGCTTGACTAATAATGGCTATAAGCAAACAAAAGAAGGTATTACGATTAAAGATCTACGAAAACTTTGCGTTCACAATACATGATTTTTGAACCGACTTATTGTCTAAACTTAAGACACTATTACTAGGACGTAATATTTAGTGTGGGCTTGGTGGATGAGCCACTGCACTATTGGTGCTCTATCTTTTTTATAAATTCAATATCGATTTATTCAGCAAATAGAGAGTATGCTGCAGAAAAGACTTCATTCAAAAGAGCTTTTAGAATTCATTTCCAGGTAAGAATTAGGCAAACTGTCACATCAAGTGGACACTGAGGGCATTTTGGGATCTTGCATTTGATTTGGGGTTTGGGAATTTTCTTCATATATTTATAAGTTAAAAAGAAATATAAACATAAGTATACCTAAAACTCTCTCCCTATTGATGTCCCTTAACATCCACTCAAGGTTGGTAAACCTCCATTAGGACAAAAAAAGTTGGTTCCAATAGGTAGTCAAAAGACCTAAAGGCTGTGGTTCGTGTGAACGATCGGATGAAAATCACAACGTAAATTTGCAATAAACGGAGATTTGTGCTTAGAAATTGTCAGTGTGAATGTATATGAAATTAAAAAAAAATATGATAAGGACAAGCGTATTTAGCATAACAATGACCAGAACTACCGACCAGTTGTCCATCACTGTACATTGATTAGGTGTTTCGTTACGGTCTCACGGTTTTTTTGACCGTTGGCATTGTGAACATTTACTTCCAGATGATTAAATTAGGGATAAGTGATGGTTTTCACCGATTGTTTCATACTTAGACACGATGTTCGAGGCACTGTGTGAGTAAAAAATTAAAAACAAACAAAAAAAGACCACACAAACAACAGTTCTTTTTGTCAAGTTTTGACATCTTCATAAGGATCTGACAAAACGTATCCAGATACGGCGGTAATGATTGACACATAATTCGGAAAGGCTGATGAATATGGAGGTTGTTCACTTAGTCAGCTGCTTGGCGACAACACGTTAGGTTATAGACGGATGACAGGGTTGTAGGTTTTTAAGATGTTGTTTCTTGGAGCACAGAATTGGTAAGAGGAGATTTCATGATTGCTGGAATAACTCTCTCCACCAGTGACATGATCACAATAATAGTAGCAATGTCTGGCAAAAGAGGGAATCCAAATCATGGACTTATTGGTCCAGCCACCAGTGGATCAGACACTGGTGGACTTGGAGACTACAATATT
The DNA here is from genome assembly GCA_023653785.1 of Ophioderma brevispina. NCBI lineage: Eukaryota > Metazoa > Echinodermata > Ophiuroidea > Amphilepidida > Ophiodermatidae > Ophioderma > Ophioderma brevispina. The sequence continues at coordinate 7,888 of JAMKCH010063964.1, forward strand.
GTTTTTTTTTTTAGTCATTTCAGACTTTACAGCACACACCTTCCAAAACATATTATGAGAGATGATGAAAATCAGAACAATAACCTTACTTGATTTTAGATTCATCACCGATAGCAAAATGTTGGAGACAAAAGTGCAAACCGATTACACGTTCTGTGGGGCAACATAACCGGGAGGTTATTGACTCCTGCGGGATCATGCTTCAGTCAGTAGAAGTCCTCCGACGCCAGCCATTTAGGCGTGTTTGAGCACCAGATGTGTGAACACGATGCGTGAAAAGATTGTGCAATGCCAAAAGGATAGCATGGCCGGGGATTTTGGGTTTTTTTTTGCCGGGATGATACTCCAAATCAGGTGTCAAAAGTGTTGTCGCCGTGATATTTTTGTTTTATTCTCGTTTTGTCAGTAATAATGAGACTTCTCGAAAAACAGCTGTGATACATAGGATCACTTTATCCATGTTATTTTATTGCGTATAGCTTGCTTACCTTGAGCATGATGATATATAATTAGTAAACCATAAATGAAATAGGAAGGTGCTGCACGAACCATAAAAACGCATAAATCATACTTGTGCGCAGTAATGCTTAAGCTTGTTGGGACTACCTTTTCAATCTAATTCAAATTAAAGATTCACCGTTATAATACGATATGGATCTACTTATACGCGAGTGACATCTAACGGGATCGATGGCCCGGTGAGGCGAGTGAAGAAGTCCTTATACCGACACTACCTAAAATGAGTGGTGGAGAAAAAAACAGGCTGTTTTTGGTTTGGCTTAACGTAGGGTTAAGAGGTGGCACGATGCTGCTTTAACTGTGTACCACCATACACGCGTCGGCTGTGCTGTGTGTGCGTAGTTTAGTGATTTATGAAGGAAAAATTTGTTGAAAAATGTATCATTTTAACAAGTAAAAATCCATATAATCCTCAAAAATAATCCTGAAATTCATCGGTATAACCCCCAAATATGTTTATTTACAGGGCTCAAATTTTTAAAGCTTACGATGTTTGATGTTTATTATCTAGTATAGGCGTCGAAAAAAAAGGCAAGTTAATCGCCCGCCGAGTTTAGCGCCTTAGTGTAACACTGGGAGTTTTGTGTGCAGAGATTTTTCCCGGCAGTGAATGCTAACAATCAATCGCCCTATCAACACAACGTAGTTTTATGGAGGGGTCTGTCAGATTTCGTGACCCGTAACCAAAGCAAGAAAAAAATGACCCATCCGGTGACATTGATGTATGTGCGTCCTCGTACGGAAAACTAATGTTTTGAGTTTAGTTACAATCCACAACAAAATTTTGGTGGAATTTATTCATCTTTACGATCTCAAACAAAAAAAAATTGCGACATCGATATTTGAAAAAGATCACATTTTAATTAACAAAATTGAGTTACTTTCTTTATTTTTTACACGGACGAAGAAAGAAATTATTAAATAAATATCAAAAAAATGCTCATTGTTCAAGGTCCCCGGGCCATGAGCGCTGGGAATGGGGAAAACCCGTTGGGGAAAAAACAACATGGCTTCAGCGTTCCTAATTCTAACGTGGGAGATTTTGAAGTGTCTCTCAGATATAAATCAATACAATGCCCAACCCCAGGCCGTCTTGATCCAAGAATTCTGAAAAGGAAAAACTCAGAGTAAACTATGAAATATTTTGGATCTAAATACAAGGAAATATGTTGTTATTTGTCTGATTATTTGGCCCGTCACACATGAAATGTGAAGCCCCTCTTGTGCAGCGCCGGCTGTAATCCGTGCCTGTAAATAATGGATCAGCGAGGACTCTTCCATCATTTTAAGGCGGTGTGGGCTTCAAGAAGCAGTCTAAAAAATTTGAACATTTGTAAGTGAATATTATGGGATTTTTAAAAAATATGGAATAGAATATTGTTAAATAATAATTATTTAAATGACAATTTTAAATTGAGATAGAGAGATGATAAAAAACTACTTTAAAGAGATTAAATTATGTTGCCGAAATAGTGGGTTAAAGGGCGGCGTTGGCTGGGTTGTTCCAAAATATTTTAAAGGGGGGGTGATGGGTGATGGGTGGGGGGATGGGGGTGGATGGGGGTATGGGGGGTGGATGGGGGGGGTGATGGGGGGTGCGCTGGGTGGTGAGATGGGGTGTTGTGGAATTGGATTAATGGTCTTTATTTTTTTTCAGAGGCATAAAATTTCCTTATACACTCAAGGCATGGCAAGCCTCTCTGACAAATTATAAAAATCAAGGCCAAAATAAAGTTGCTTTTTTAAAAATTTACTTTTTTTTTACTTTAAAAATGTATAAATTAAAAATTTTTTAATTTTTGAATATTAAATTTGTATATTTTATTTATGACATTTTTACATTTGACTTTTTTTTACTTTGCTTTTTTTCAATGGTGGTACTTGCTAAAATTTCTTTTTCCTTCCCTTTTTCCCACTTTGGTTTTTTAATTTGCCTTTTCCCTTACCCTTTTTACCTATGACACCTTCTTCTGTTTTTTAATCATAAATGACACTTTACTTTTAACCATTTGCACTTTTTTTTTTACTTGCTTTCCTCCATTTTTTTCCTTTTCCCTTTATATTTCTCTTTGCATTCACATTTTCCGTAACTTTTCGCCTGGGGCTTTTTTTTCGCAACTTTTCCCGTTTGGTTTCCCTTACCATTTTTCTTTGCCAAGTTTTCCCCTTTGCTTTTCCATTGCCGTATTTTTTTGTCTTTTCTTTCCCTTTTATTTCCGTTGCCTTTCCATTGGCTGTTCCATTGCCTTTTTCCCTGCCAACAAGTACCATTTCGATGATTTTCACTCATTAAAGTGTAATAAAGTAGAAATCTAAGATATTTGACACCCTTTCTGATTTAAATATATATTTTAACATAAATCATGTGTAAATTAAAACTACGTGGTTTCTGAAGCTCTTTCCAAAGTTATTAGATTGACTAATTTGCCAAAAGTTGCCAAAAATCATTAACTTTCGGTCGATCGCGGACAGCCCAAGTATGTTTTCTTGGTGATTTCAAGTGTCCTAAAGTAGGAATTTCAGCATATTAGACATTTTTCTGTATTTAAATGCATAATAAATAAGCAAAAAATAAACACAAAATAAAACCTAGGGGCTCTTAATCTTTTTTCACAAAATTTTATTAAAATATTGAACCTAAAATGCAAATTTGCCAAAATTATCAAATTTCAGGTGCCGAAAGGCATTTTTGGTGATTTTCGGCCATTTTGTAAGGGTACTCTAATAGTAGAAATTTCAGCATATTAGACATTTTTTCTTATTTAAATGCATAAAAGAGCATAAAGCACACAAAATAAAAACCCCCAGTGGTCTGGCTCTTTTCTGAAATTATCACCGATAAATATGCCCAAATTGTGCCAAAATGGTCGAATTTCAGGCATGCCGAAAGTGCATTTTGGATAATTTCGGCTATTTTTAAAGTGTTGTAATGTAAAAGTTATAACAAACAAGGCTATTCTATTACTTTTTGCATGAAGAAGCATCAAATTAACATATGAAAATGAATCCACAACAAACAAGGTCATATTCTCAAATTTATTACTCCTCAAATATGAGAATCTTAAAAATCAATCATTTCAAGAAAAAATCTCAAAATGGGGGTTTAAAAAACCATTAGTTTCGTAAATCTTTAGAAGGCCGTAACTTGTAACGAATGTCCGATTTCGATGATTCAAAAAGTTTTTTCAATCTTTGACAAGAGGAACAAATTCTGGTAGGAAAAAACAAATCTAGAAGATACTTCCCAAATTCATGTACCACCATACTTAAAGTGCCAGCGGCTTCCGATTCGTCTTGGGGGACCCCCCTGATTAACCGGAAGAGTATCAATTTCCGATCTCAGATGAAAGGCCTTATATTTCTCATTGGCGTCTTGAAAGTGAGCCCTCCATCCATTTCTTCCCAAGATATAAACAAACAAACCACGTTTTAGTGAGTAACATCAATATAGCACCAGCATTTGAATAGGGATTTGCAACATACAGTATGCGTCTACCATCAAAACCGCAAGTTGTTTTCCCACGGTACTTGATGAGGGTGTAGTCAAAGTGCAGGTTTATATCAAGTATGGAGAACACAATGCACAATAATCGGAACAAGCAACTTTAAAGGCTGACTCAATGATTCGGGCCAAATAGGAAAATTGAAAAAATAATCAAAATCAGATTTTTGCATTGTTCTGGAACAAGACAGTTACCCTAATTACACAGGTGCAAGTTATAAGCTGAAAGTAACATAACAACGACAAATGGGTATTTTAGTCACTCTGTCCGTACGGGACACTTTCTACGCATGTAATTGAATAGGATTATTCTTGAACACTGCTGTTTTCTTCCTTGATTGTAATTTTGCATTTGGAAAAAAAAGAAAAACCTTTATGCAAATTCTACATACTTAGGCCTCCACTTTTAGACGAACTCCTCGCAAATTTCAAATATTTTGACGCTTTAGGGTGGATCTGGACAGTGGATTTAAACAGTTATGGAAAATGAGGGGGAAGTTCCTTTGAATCCTCTGACACTCTAATATCATTATAAATAAATCATATTTCCAAGAAAAGCCCATTCATTGTGTTCCAGTCTGCATGTCTGGAAATCATTTACTCTATTCTTGTACCAGCTTGGCAGGTATTATGAAATGTGATACTTTGAACAAAGTCTAATCAAATATTTGATTATTTTGAAAAGCACTGAAAATCCTGGTTCAAATTTACCAACTGAAAAAAACAGCACCTGATGTGAAGAATTTCATATTAATGTAATAACTTTTAAAAATGATAAAACAAAACAAAATAATAAAACACACCTTATGGCACGGTACTCGACATTCTAAAAGCACTTCAAAAGCAGCCACAAGACCCCATACCAGAAAGCCCAAATATTTTTTCCACACACACCACTTGTATGATTGCACCCTTTATAATATTGAATTCTTTCTCAATCCATTGAGTACATGAAGAGGGGAAGTGAGCCAAACCCATACCGCCTCAGGCAAATACGACCATGCGAAATAAAAATGACACTAATACAAATGTTCTCCTAGGTGAAAGTCGACAGGCGCCCGAAAATGTAGGTTGGGTCAACTTAAAAAAAGAGTCTTGAATTTACTTTGTCTATTTGTGATAGAAGCTAGTTCCTCTGCAATTGTTTGGCCGGTGTGTCTGGCAAAACACTCTGCCAGTGGAGCAGTAGCCATGGTGTACTAAAGAGGGTTGAGACGAGTCTGAAAAGGGTAATATACACAAAGGGGTCAGGATATCATCGGGACTTTGTCTGTTATATTTCACCGAAGATATCATGGGCATCGTCAACTTGGATCCATTACATGCAAAATTGACTATTTCTGTAGAATTTTAGAATGGGAGGAGGAAACAGAAGTGAAAAAATGGCTTTAGTTTGTTAATGAGATGAAAAGCTCAATTTGAACACAGCTCATCAAGTGGCCAGCTTTTTCGTATGGCCTTAAAGGTACATGGTCTGATCGTTAATTAGCCTCGTCCTAGGGACCCCGATTTTTTTCGAACAGGGGTCAAAATTTGGGCATAAGAAGAAAGCTACTCTATTCTCCATTTACCTAGTGAAATCTTAGGGCTTAAATGATGTTTGGTTGTGGATATGTTTATGAGTGAAAATGTGCACCATTTTGGTCGACCAATAATCATTCATCTTTCCTCAGAGACTGCAACAAAAACAGTTTGCACCGTCTAGCATATTTTTAAAATTCGGGGATCCATAGAGGTCAATGGGGTGACCGTGTTTGTCATCTATCATTGTAAACAAATACAAATGAGAGTTGTCAAACTACTTTTGTTGCAATCCCTGTGGAAAGGTTAACAATTTGAGACCATTTTTAAAGAAATCGGTTGCAATATTAAAGATTAACCTTTGGTGATGACCCTTGCATTGGCGAATTTTGGTTATACCTAGGTAACTATACCTTGTAGGTAGTGCAAAGATACCTTTTTTAATCCTGGTAACAAGAAGAACACTTTGGTTACCTTTTTACAGTAATCCAAAGCATGTAATTTTTGACCCTGTATTATGATTTTCCACCCCCCTCCTGGATTCCGCCCAACGTTCTCGCTGGGACACCACGGGGGAAAAAACGGACAAGAACGGGAAGCTTCATTGCCGGGAAATCCTGCCGACTCGCGGGAAATTTTGGTGACGCAAAAGAAAAGTAGAGAAAACAAAATAAGGAAAATAATCAAGAAAATGGGTATAAACAGGAAAACGTCAAATACAAGGGAAAAGAGTAAATAAACCATTATGAATAATAAAAGTAGGAAAAGGAGTCTTGAGTACCGTGTGTTTATTTCTGATAAAATCTGAGACGAAATTAGCTACGTCTCGGGATAAAATTCACCACAAAATCTAGCGCAAGAAGCCGACCCTCATCACTGTTATCGATGTCATCAGCGCACGTGTGTATCAACTTTAGCATCAGCTCCAGTATCAACCGGCCGATCTGTGTATTTATTTAGAAAATGGTTCGTTGGAAATAATTTTAAATGCGAAAAGAATTTAACAATAGTGTCTGTGTAAGCTACATCATATTTGATTGAAATGACTGGAAATTTTAATATAAATTTAATAAAGGATTAAAATAAAATTATTTCCCCACGTGGCTGAATCTAGCAAAATATGACATCAACTGCATAGCAAAATGTGTGATGGTGCTGTCTTACACACAGATCGTCTCAATCACTCCGGTGAAAATAACATGGGGCGGCTTGAAAACAAATATTTAAGTCAAATCAGGAAACAGTCAGAACTTGATAGTATTGTGTAAGTAATCTTAGTTCTCGTTGTATTTTGCTTGGTATGTGGTAATTTAAGGGTCGAGTTGGGCACAATCTATAACGATTCTGAGCTTACATTCGCTTAAAAAGTGATTAAAAGCGCACAAATAGCTTCAATTGCAACTCGATTTCAAAAAGCTTCAGCTTCTGAGGGGGGGGATCCCCCTCAGACCCCACTTTGCCGCTAACCTCCGCGACGGCTGCAAAACAGCCGTATAAGCGCGGGAAATCTTGACTTCCTTGCCGGGAAAAAATTATTTTCCGCCGTGCTGGGCACCCCCGACTAAAGTTGTCATAACCTTCACAGAAGACAATCCACTGAGAAATGATGCTCTGTCTCTACGGTCACAGAATTGCCCCAAATGACCCAACTATATGGTGGTATGCACCCTTAAATAGGTTAACCACTAGCCAAATTAGTAGCCAACTTGATAGGCAGGGCTTTAAGGATACTGGTCAATACTCTCGACAGCGCAGAGATATGTAATGACAGGTTAAGCAGAGAATGGGTAAAACACTGAGATTTCTAAGTGTAGGAAGAGCACCACCCTGGCTAGGGACTCATGCATTTTCATGGAAAGAACTGCATGCCCTGGATAAGGTTAAAAAACACGAGAAGAAATAAACAAACTCGACCGAGTCAAGTAATAATCACCCCGTTGGCAACATGTCAACACTCGATTGCCATGACCTCTGCCCAGCAGCATATAAGAGACCAGCATTGTTTGTCAAGACGTGATTAAAGAACGATAAGCATAGGAGAAGTGTATTTGTGCGGCACAACAGTAATTAACTGATCTACTTGTGGGATCTCGTGTGTTTACCACTGTGGCCCATTTCCTCTTAGCATGATTACCAGGAAAACAAAGTGCATCCGGATCTATAACAGTAACGGATTATGAATGAATCCACCATACTTATGATTAATAATGAATACAAAGCCTTGTTGTGCCAAATAGCATCTGTTGTGTTCAACGCATGACTTGTTTTTTACTTTCGTCTTCATTTTCCTATGCATATTACCTAACGTGCTGAAGTACATCCAAAATAACAGAAGTTGGGACTTTCCACTCCTTTCTCACATGATTCATGTTTTTAGAGAAAATATGAAAAACATTTTGCTTTTTTTAATTTTGTTAAAAATTAGAATTAAGATTTTTAGTATCAGAGGAAAGATCATATTTTCAAAATTTCATTTGATTCCCATGGCGCAACCAGGGGTAGCGGGGGCTTCCCCCATAAGGAGTGTCAAAGGGGTTTTAACAATAAAATTACATTAAAATTACAATTTTTTTACCTATATGAAGTGCATTTGTGTAAATTTCCGCCCCCCTAAGATTTTACACTGGCGCTGCCCCTGGTTTATTCTGATGATGTATTTCGTTTTTGCACTCATGTTCTTCGATCGTTGAGAATATCTTAGAATCCTCCTTGACTTCTTAAACATACACTTGACAACTCCAAGTTAAATTATTCTCCAGTGCATCTTGCTTAACAATCATCAGCCAATCCTGGCTATCTCCATTTCAATTTAATACTGTAGTCTAGATTCACATTTCTCATCAGCTAACTTCAAGCAAAAAACCTGGTCTTCCAAATCACCAATCTCCAATATACTCTCC